>JACXGJ010000368.1:0-10224 GCA_016801105.1 Esox niger
GCTTTTGGTACCAATGAGCATATCTGCGTGCCACTATTGGTTGATCTCACCAAGACTGGTAGCGATTTGTCAACAACTTGCACGAGCTACCGTGGCAACACCCCTGTTTTTGTGAAAGAACACGCCCCGTGGACATGCTGCTTTCGCTGTGTACGTAAGTGATTGGTTTCTTAGAGTTGTTTGCCTTATTTCGAGTTCGGTGGTTGGCCGAATTCACATGCTGCGTTACTACTGGTCAGTATTGTTTAGTGACAGGGACCTATATTTTTCTGATGAGGTAATGCGGAAGCAGGTCTTGACTGCAGAAGGCGTGAAGCAACCTTAACCCATCAAGTGTTTTTACAGTGAAATTATCTATTAATTTAAAGTATGTATATGAGCAAAAACGTTTTGTAAAAGGCAATCTAGAGTATTTAATGTAAATTAAGAACAGAGCAGCCTTATGTTAACATAAGCTAGTCACACATCTGTTGGGGTTCCGCTTTTGCCTGTGACATGCCATGGCAATCCTGGATCAACTTCATTTAATGTCCTGTCTTTAGCTATATACTGCACAGTACTAATAAATGTGTACCATCTGTTCTTGTATTCCATGCCATGCGCCAAATTGCACATGTCAAACTCCATGTCATGTCCCAAACACAATGTGGGACAGTACATCAAACTGAATGTTAGCTAAGTAAGGAGACTGTCAACCAGATAAGTTTTTTTTTTTTACTCAAATGTCTTTCCAGTGTACAGGCTCTATATGTAGAATGCAATCATGTGGAAGCTAGGGTGCCTAACAGCTCAAACGTAAATCTTTGGCTATGCTAACTTGGTAG
The DNA here is from genome assembly GCA_016801105.1 of Esox niger. Lineage (NCBI taxonomy): Eukaryota > Metazoa > Chordata > Actinopteri > Esociformes > Esocidae > Esox > Esox niger. The sequence goes on from JACXGJ010000368.1 coordinate 825, forward strand.
ATATTCAAGTCAGATTGCAGCCATTTATTTGACATACAAATGAGGCACGTTGTACTAAAAATCTCATCACCACAATCACATGAAAAGGTATGGTTTACCAAAAATACACTTGACGTGTCATGTGATACAGATCAGATTATCAAAAGCTAATGATATTTATACCTTTTACAATATCCACATATGTATCCAAGTAACAGTTGGTACATTGATCTGTAACAAATCTAACTATTAAATACACATTTTCCTCATGGACCCATACATTCCATTATAGGTTTTGTGCCATTACGATTTTTTTATACACCAAAATCCCGACTCCGCTGGGACGTAATGTCTAATCAGTTTGTACATTTGCGTATAACATCTATACGTATTGGATTATGTTTCCATAATTTATTCATGATGTTCTTGAAAGTGGGCTAAGGAATACAGAAGCTCATTATGGGGATTTTCTTTTTCTTTGCCTCAATTGTGGGAACACTGAAACCCTGCTATGTTTTGTCCTTACAGTTCAATTACCTCATCATAGTTCCTAATTTATGATATTGCTCATGATGTGACAGTGATTTAATCACTTGAACGTGAAGAGGCTACGGCCACACACACACACCAAATCTGGACCGAAGCCGGTCCAGAGTTGACTTTCATATTGAAAGTCAGCATTATAGAAGGCTCTTTCATATGTGCCCAAAATATGTTTGTTGCAGAGCCATGGTTTAGTGGCAAAACACCTTGCCATATACTGTAGGTTCAATCCCAGAATCCTCCCTTCCTATTGTCTTCAAGCTCGCTTCTGGGGTTCTCGCTCAATTCACCCAGTTGAACAACACCCTTTATTATGCTTGCTTGAATACATCAACCATAAACACAAAAAGGGCTCATTAACTAAAATGTTTTAATCTGAATCAAAAACACATTAACTAGCACTGGCTCTTTCTGAAAAGAAGCATACAGAAATAATTGCTTGTATTCAATCACAAATGGTGTTTCCAAACCTTATGCAGCAAAGGAGTCAATAAATGAACAAAACAAAAGATACAAAAATTCACTACCACAAAAACACGCAGTGTCAGCAACAATAGTCTATAAGAAGATTTTAGGGACAAGAAGTCTGTTCTTTTCATTCCTACTTCAAGCAATGAAGTCCAAAGGTCTGTTAAATCCACCTTTTCTGTTCATGTACTGTCTGGAAAGGGAGGGGGGAAAAAAAAACATTACATCAATGCTACCCTTGCAACACATTACATCATTGGCCACCAACAGGAAAGCTGATCTGTCTGCATATGAAACACCTGCAGAGGTGACTGGCTGCAATGACAATAGGCACTGTTCTGATTGCTCAATATCATTCAGGACTTTGTGCCTGGCAGTTGCCACTGTTAATTTATAAACTAATCTAACTAGCTGGCGCACACTCAAGATCTGCCAGATAACAGGTGGCCTGAATGTGATAGAAAGAAAACTACTGAGGACTTGGTATTGGTAGTCCTACCCATTTCTACTATTCTGAATCAAAATGATCAATTTAGGCATTTGAATGCTGTTTCATGAAGTAACATAATTTGCACTTTATTATGTCAAATCAACCAACCTATATTTCCTCTTCTGAGACACATTGATTGCATGTGCATTGACTGCTCCCTCCGTCTTCTTCCCCTATTGGCAAAGCACAAAACCACATTAAGACATCACATAAGTCCAAGTATTATCCAAAAACAAGAGGGTTTTAGAAATATACATATATTTACCTTTGGCATACATTAAAAGGGAATAACAACGAATACTTCCAATTTGTCAACGTTCAGAAATCGCTTTAAGTAATTGTTGAAATGTCTCGCTATGCATGTAACTCTCACGCTCAAGGAAAACAGGGGAGAGCTACTGCGAGTGCAGTGTTCTGGCAATATTGCTCTCCCACAACTAATGCGATTTGATAGAACTTCATAAAAAACTATTAACTATATGAAAAACAGCGAAAATTCTGTCACAGTGAAAATTCAACATTGGAAAATCTCTATCAATAGTGGTACATAACATACAAATCAGTTGCAGCTTTCAAAGTTAACTTTTTCTAACATATCCTTCAAAAATGGCTTTTCATAGCAAAGGGGGTGAATTGTTTATTTTTCACTGAGATTATGGACTTTGTGGTGACCTCCTAAATGTACCTTATTTACCTCCTAAATCTTGTAAAAAAAAATTTAAAAAAAGAAACCAAACAAGTCCAAAGGTCACCTCTGTACCATTATAAGACACAGCGCTCCGAACCTAAGACAGGACAACTTTCCAACAGGACAACCACCCTAAGCACAGAGCCAAGACAATGCAGGACTGGCCACAGCCCAGACTTGAACTCAATCAAAATACTCTTAACATGTTCACCCCGCACAGCCAGAAGTGGACTGGTCACCCCTCCAAGCCTGGTTCCTCTAGGTTTCTTCCCAAATGTTGGCCCCTCTAAGTGAGTTTTTCCTAGCCACTGTGGTTCAACACTGATGTTGCTTGCTCCTTGGGGTTTCAGGCTGAGCGTTTTGTAAAATAACTTTGTGACAACTGCTAATGTAAAAACGGCTTCAATACATTTATTTGATTGATGAAACACCTCTGGACATGCATTAAAATGGCAGTGCAAATTACCCATACAATCAGACAGAGCTTGAGAGGATCTGCAGAGGAGAATGGGAGAAACTCCCCAAATAAAGGTATGTCAAGCTCATAGCATCATACCCAAGAAGATTTAAGCCTGTAATCACTGAGAAAGATACTTCAACAAAGTACTGAGTAAAGGGGTCTGAATACTTATGTACATGCAAAGTTGAATTTTTTCACATTTATATATTTGCCAACATAAAAAATTGAATTTTGTGTATAGATGTTTGATTTATATTTGGGAAATATTTGGGTCCTTTGCTGCTCACCATTTAGAAATTGCTTTTTTCAGGTTGAAAAGTAGTGACTGCTAATAGCTCACAATTTGTATCAACTGCATAGCTAGTATCAAGAAACCGGCAGGTGTAGAAATATAACGATGAAATTGACATATTAGGATTGACTAAAATACAAGCATTATACTTTTTTTTTTAACTCAACATAGTGTGAAGTACGCATACAACCAAAATTCCCATGCATGGCCATTACATTTTCATTGTTTGGGTGGAGTTACATTAACCCATGTAAACCCAGACCTCACTGCCTGAAGACTAATAGGATTCGGTCAATTGTAAACCCTTGAACAGTCATTACTCCAAATTGCATTTGAAAGAAAATGTTATTTAAAAACAAATTTGAAGATTACTGTATGCTGTGTGAACAAAGCTTTAGATATCCCCTCCATGCCAACATGCTATTTTGCATATCTCGAAAAAGAAAGCCCCTACACACTTATCAAGACAGCAACCTTCCAGTCGCTAAACATCACATGACTCTGTACTTAGGTTATATGGTAAATTTTCTTTTTCAAAGACATTTTTGCTCAAGGGATCCAATTACTCAAGAGGACACGATCACATCAGCACTGTTCATGCCGTGTCAGGGCACAAATTGTCTACACTTGTAGGCAATTGTGACACCAGGACACAATGAGTCCAAAGGGATTATTTTTCTTAAGCAGTTACAATTATTGGTGTTAGCACATTAAAAAGGCATTTGTCAAACACTGCCGCACATTAATAGAAATGCCTAAAGGTTATTCTGTAAGGCTAGTTTGTAGGGAATCACACCCATTCTGGATGATCTTTTTCTTATTAAGAACTGTTCAGTATCACTAAGAAGATTTTGGATAAAAAAGAACCCCAGTATGATTTATGGTCCAGGGTAAACTGCTCCATCTTGTGGCAACAAACCAGCGAACAGGATCATTTCTTTGAAATGGCAAACTGGATAAACATACAATTTAATACAGATCCTGCCAAATATACAGACTTAAGCAAAAGTTGGATTTGTTTTTAGGAGCCAACTGCTTAAATATTCAATGTTTGAGGGGTGCACCAACAGTCGTTTTTCAACTGTCTATCTATTAGGGTTTGGCAATCAGACAACATCATAACGTCAAAAACGATGTTGTCCGGCTGTACGATACACATCCTATAAAGGAAACTCAGTGCAGAATACCACCCAGCATCCAAAAGAACACTGTTGAAGGATGCTTGGTTTCCAGTAGGACTTAGGTCTATAACCCTCTCTTCAGCAACCCCCACACGTTTCCCAATTTTGTCGAGGCTCTGGATAGGTACAGTTTATTCATTAATTAAAGACTTGACGATTAGCTAACAAGTTTAATAAGGTGTGATCATTTTGGCATATATCAAATACTTGAATGGCCCGGAGTCTCTGATGAGAGGGACAAAGGCCTCTGCAGTAGGACAACCACCACAAGAACACAAAAAGCACCCTTGAATGGTTAAAACAGTAAGTACGTTTTAGGTATGAAATGAGTCAATAGAACCTGTACCTTTGTTGTGTCGAAGCTGCCGAATCCCATAATCTTCATCATCTCTATCTCCTCTTCCGTCTTACCCTGCATGTCTTCCTCTGGAAACAAAACACTGACATGAATCAGTAAAATGGTTCAGTTTCCTCACTACTGCCCAGGCGCTGCGAGACACGGACCATAATGGGCAGTTACAGAGAAACACAGGAAAATCACCTGAGATCTGATGCTCCTTCACAGGCTTATCCTTGGAGTCTTTTCTGTCATCATCACGCCGGTCCTTCTGTCTCAAAGGGGAGCTGGAGGAAGACCGGTGCCGGCGAGGAGACCTAAAGAAAAGAGACAGAGATAGCTGGAGGACGGGTTATCTAGGTAAAGGTCCCTTCTTTTCCCCTGCAGTGTAGACTCATTACTTTATTACAGACTGGTTTACGAATGAAATGGTGAAAACTGGATACGCTCCCTCCCGTCCATATTCACATTAATCCAATGCTTTTAGCAAGTAGCGTGAGCAAGTAACACTGCTGGCGATAAAAGCAAGGAAAAATAACACAGATTTTGGGATACTTTTGCATCACCAAAACTGTCAGATGATGGTCACACGTCACCCAAAAGCAAACAGGATATCCCACACTTTACACCAGTGATTTTCATTTTCAGGGTGTGAGTAGCCAAGCATGTGACCATTTTGGAACAAGAGTCCACTTCCACTCCCGGTCAGTTAAGGTCTTTTCTCTCACCTTGAGCGTCGTCTGTGGGCAGGAGAGCGCGAGCGGCTTCGGCGCCTTTCCCTGTCCCTTTCTCTAGAACGGGAGCGTTTCCTTTCCCGGCGCCTGAGATCACGGTCCCTGGAACCTGAGCGTGAGCGTCGCCTTTCTTCAGATGACAAGAAACAAAGACGAAGAATTGCTAGGATACAGAGCTTTAAAACCCACAAATTCAACATCACAAGACAGCAGGGAATGCTTGCAAAGCAGACTCAAACTAGACTGGGGTATAAGATTTAACAAATGAATGGAACAAATAAATATTCTGGTTTAGGATATAGTTGGCATGACTTGTAATGGGTACAGCACATGACGGAGGATTTTGTGCCTGATGAGCATTTTTGTATGGACTAATCTCGTTCCCACATATTAAGTATAGACAGGCTGTGTGTTGTTAATCAATAAGGCACGAGGGGGTGTGGTATATGGACAATATGCCACAGCTAACTATTGTTCTTGGGCTCAAGGCATCTCAAAGTGCCTGGATGGTGTTTAGCCATGATATACATCTTGTATACGACTGTCGTTGTAGCATGTTCAAAAGTACGATAGGGTGCACTTTCATACCAAGGAAACCTCCACCGGAACTCAAATGTGTTTGAACAGCCATGAAGGCATTATGTTGGTCTAACTTCAATAAATGTTTCTCTTTTTCTTAAACATACAAAGGCCTTATGCTATATTTCACAAAATATATTACTATGTTTTTCTTAAACATAGTCACTTTTCTGCAGCTGTTAACTAAGAGTAGTTCTCTTATGCCACTACTAAAAGTATCCAGACAGAAAACAACCTAAGTACCAGTAATATAAAGAAATTTACACTTGGCAAAATGTAACAGCAGAACAAACAAAAAATGTATTACCATTGATTTAACTTTCATAATATTCAAGACAGCTATAATGCCGATTGGCTGTTCTATGACTTACCCGAATAAACGTAATATAAAAATATTATGGATATTTAGATAACGTTCATACAATGAAGTGTATACAGACAGAATTTGGACGTGCTACAATACTATATGCGGGGAATAAATGTAACTGTCCTCGGATGTAGTAAATAAATGTAACAAATGTAAGTCTAGATATTGACAATTCCAACACCATACAAATACTATAAAAATCTACGGATCCTGCGCGTTACGACCCAACGTTAGCATCGAGTGCTGCTAACGTCGGGTAGATCAACAGTAAGTGTGGTTAAAATCTTCACTACAGAGTAAATGGAACATTCCAGGGCAGAGAAGAAAAGCTAGCTATGAATGTAGCTAACGTCGCAGAGACAAAAGTTAACCCAATTATTGGTTAATCTAAAATGTTTAGGTCTACTGTACAAATAAAAACATATTTGTGAGTCATCTATCGTCAACGTGTTAGTTACATTAGAACCCGACATTTCAACATGTTTCTGGGTTTGTAAATGTAAATGTGCAGTATTGCATAACGCTATCCTTGGTTAATCGCTACCGATTCAAACCATATACAAACCTCGTTTTGGTGGGGATCGGCTTCTACTTCTGCCCATTTTTGGGCCTTCTTATCAATTTCTTCTAACAAGCTAAGCTAAGTAAAAATCACAGCAATTAAAAAAATATTGCCACTCAATTTTAGTATCTACCTCGCATTAATGTTAAGGAAACACGACGTGAAAACGGAAGCCCTCAAAACATATCGAAAGCTAGACCGACCGACCGACCCACCGCCCCCTAGCGCTGGGAGTGGAGTGGAAAACGAAAGGATAGGACACGAGATTTCAAAACGAACAGCAAAATCGCGGAATCCCGAATGCTAAATGAAACTGTCATTATTAACACCACTGAAACAAACTGACACGTATTCATTTTTTTCAAATGACACGACTGTAAAAAAAAATCCTGTTTCTGTGATTATTCCAGTCGCATTATTATTATTAAAATAGTAAGTGTGGAGTATGGTGTGTAGTGGAAAACTATTTACAATGCATTAAACACGTACACAGTAAAATGTAAATGAGTTCAAAGGGGATGCAGACTTTTTATAGACACCATATGTATCTTTGTTCATGTATTTGTGTGTGTTTGGGTGGGTGAGTGCCTTAAGTCAGTTCAGATCAAATGTTGCCTGTTAAATGGCCTGCAAATCGTAGCATCGGAGCCAGGTAGTGTTGTTAGTGAAAAAAACAAATAAAAGATCAAACCAAACTCAAATCAACTTGATCTTTAATGAAATGGTACAGTGTAACCTTGCAATTTTTCACTTTACATTCTAATATGAAATAATAAATACAATTAAAAAACATATCACACATCAGCATTTTGATAACAGCTACTAATCATAAAAAATTATTACAGCTGTAGAGGTATTTTGTACATATATTTCAAAATAAATGTGGGAAACGTGGAATGTTTAGTGCCCTTCAGTTGGGTTTCATTTTGCAACATCAAGCAACACATACTTATATCACTGCTTGGTATTAGTGGCATTTATAGCTGTCTGTTAAGTATTCGGTACTATTGTTTTTAAGCATTCCATTTATTTGTATTTTTGCCTTTCATGACTTCAATAGTAATTTTAATTGGAACAACATTTCTTCCAAAAGGAGCACATTATTATACCTGCAAAATGTTTGATATACTGCATTTGTGCTCGCGTTACTGATTAATCTATTAATACAAATAAACATAACCAGACAGGAGTGCCTGAGGACACATTCATGTTTCAATGCAACATTCGTTTATAAACATATGTTAAGTGCAATATTTGTTGTAATAAATAGTGGGTGCATAATTCAGTTAGTATTGTGGCTTTTACCTCATTTAGCATTATTGTGGAGTGTTTCAAGATCATGAGATTAGTGCAGAAACTATACCAGTTGTCGCAAAAATAAATAAAATTAAACTACTCCTATGCACAAAAACAAGAAATGTTTTGACAGAATATTAAAAAATATATATTGGATAGTTTAGAAGCATGTGGACACGAAGATGTGATGAGAGTGACAGCCATTCATACAGGAGGAGTGTGAGTGTTTAACTAGTGGAGTTTGTCATCATGGTTTTGTGTCCCTTCAAGTTTCTGCTTTCTCTTTCTGCTCTTTCTTCTTGCTCTTCTTGAGGAATGAGGGGGCCTTGAACTTCTTTTTCTTCTTGGAGGGGGACTTGGAGGGGGATCCATCTGGGGTGTTCCCGGGCTGTTTAGCTGGCAAAACAGCAGGAGTGCTGGTAGGGGGAGTAGAAGTGTCGTTGGTTGACAAAGCCTTCATCCCTTTCTCCAGCTCCTCTGTGGTCTGTTTCTCCTCTTCTCCTTTCCCATTCTGAATCGCCGTAGAGTCTGTGTCTGCCTCATCTTGTCGATTTATTATTGAAGTAAAACCAAACAAAGAACAACACGATCAGACCATTGATAGGTTTGTGGTATCTGCATGGCACAGTATACAGCAGACACGTCGTGTCATTGCAGTTGAACCCAACTGAACATGCTTGGTTATGACAGTGCAACAACGTCTTACGGTTTGTTTCTCAGTAGTTACTTACTATTGAGACAAGATCTCAGTATCAGAGTGGCGCCCTATGAATCAGTACAGAGGAACATAGACAAAGACAAACACAGAGGCAGAAGGAGAGTGTACAATAGATGTGGAGACAGACGGGCGTCACAAGACAGCGCTGGAATGACACATTTACAACAACCATCAACAACACACACAAAACCATCAGAACTGAAACCCCCTGTTACCCACCAATTGAGCTTATATATAATTGACCACATAACTACACTGTCATCAATGCATGTCCAATATAGGACTGAAAGATTTTGGAAACTATTTCATATCATCTAAAATGAGACCCCACTTGTGTGCAGCAGGGGTTTTCAATGAGCAGATGAAGAGGTGGAGATATCAGTACACAGATATCCACACATACAGCAGTGTCATGTAGGAAGTAGAGCAGTCCTTCTGTCCTGTACGCGAGGCAAGCGGAGACCACTGAGTGGGTTAAGCAGTGCAGGCAGAGTCTCACCTGAGGTCAGGGGATTGCAGAGGAGAGGGTTGTTGGCTGGGGGCTTCTCGTTCTCCACCTCCTCCCCTACTGAAACAGAGTCCAACAGACAGGCACAGGAGAAAACAGACAGAGACCCAGTGTAGGATGAGGAGTACATAGCGCTCATTCTAGTTAGCTCCATGCATGAGTTGTGAGGCAGTGTGGAGAAGTTATTTAGAGTTGTGA
>JACXGJ010000368.1:10324-132824 GCA_016801105.1 Esox niger
GTCATTTAGAGTTGTGAGGCAGTGTGGAGACGTCATTTAGAGTTGTGAGGCAGTGTGGAGAATAAAACACACATGAACAGGACTGAGGTGTCAGTGCTGTTGAGTACAGAAAGCCAGAGAGATATGAGCCAGTGTAGATGAACAGTAGGATGGGCCATAGTTTTCACAAGGCATTGGAGAGAGATTTTTAGGAATTATTTTGAGAGTGACTAAAGGATTGTGTGTAAGTAAACATTAGGCCAGAGGACAGAAACAGCTGGCCTGTGGGCCAAATTTTGCCTTAAGTGATTCATTTCAGCTACCCACATTTTTGCAAAAAAATTGTAAATCAGTCGAAACATTCAGGAATTCAAGAGGTGAATGTCTAAAATGCGCCAGAATGACATTACCAACAGAACTCTGCTTTGGCCTCGCAGCATTGCATTGCCGAGCCAGTAGCAGTCTTGTGTTCTGTGTGGTGTACAGGGATTTACTCAGCATATGCATCAAATTGTGTGAGTACAGTAAACTGCTTAATGGAAATGGCAGCTGAGGTTTAACATTGCACACATACCCAGATAATATATGCATTGATCAAGGCACATGCGAGGGATTGGTTGAAAAAGCCTTGACTTACCATCTGTCTGACCTTCTGCTTTCCTCTGCACCTCCTTGCGATACTCCTCCAGCTCCTTGTCGGTCAGCTGATTAAATGGGTTGGGCGTCTCTGGCTCAAGTTTTCCAAGTTCAGCTGGGTCTGGAGACTAGGATCAAAATGAAAAGAGAAGCATAATACAACTGTTCTGGTTTGAATAATTATTATTGAATGTCTCATTTACATTTTACAATGGAACGAGAATTGGCCAGTAAAGTTCAATCTTGCAGTATCTTCAAAGTTGTCTTTATGTTTGCACCAAGTAGAGATGATGTCTTCATGGTTCATAATTACCCTCTCAGGCTGTCTTGTTTATTTGTTTACCTTTACTTTGTTGTTATTGTTGACTGAGAGCACACTCTTTTTTACAGCAACATGCAGTTTTTTCTGGACCTGGAGAGGTGCAGGTTGGAAGGTGAGGGATGAATGAATGGATGATATAATGCAAGGCAAGGGTCTGGGGATGACTATTGGAGATAGGCAAGCGGCCCAAGCAGCTCCCGCATCTGGGTTAAATTAATGGGGTTAACACCAAGACCACAGGGCTCAATAATACAAAGAGAAACACAGGACATCAAATAAAAACAAGGCAAAACGTACTGGTGGACTATCCCCCGTTATAACACTGGCTAATACTTGGGACTGGGGTCCTGCTGTCTTCATATCATGTCGATTCTGCTGACGAATCTGGAGATAAACAACATCAACAATTAAAACAGTGGCCTATGCTCTACCGTCATAGATTACTGAGAGAAGAAAATACGATGTACCTTGTTTCGTGTTTCCAGCACCTCTTTAGGGTTGGTAAAAAGAGGAACAAACTGGTTTGAGTTCTCAATTTTAATGGCCCCGCTGCCTTGTTGTGTTTCCTCGGTCTTCAGCCACTGTGGAAGGATTGAAAGATAACAGTGACAGCTGACAGTGTGGTATTTTCTATGACAAAACCAAATGTACAAACTTTACGATATATAAGAAAGACATTGTGGTGGTCAAACTGAATCCAGGAAACCGCTCTTAGCCTTTTGAAGTTGAACACATGTTTTGCTGATATCAAGATAGAGCCATGGCCATTATTTTCAATTGTGTTCTCAGAAACATGAAGAAACACAATTTTCACCCACAAGAGGGCATACACAGCACTGCAGTAATCAAGGAGCACTGGGCTTTCCCCTGCAATGCAGAGGACAGGAGAAAGAAAGGGTAGGACATACATTGGAGGAACGAGACAGGGTAGGAGAGAGGTAGAGAAAAGGAAGAGCTAGACTCCACCCCCTGCTTGATGTAAGAGGGTCTCTGCCTCCCAGGCATTGTTCTGTCTGAAAAGGGTGCATTGCTGGAGCTCTCTACTGCCCCCTCTCTCCGTGGGGTACCACAGCAAGCAGACAGCTTTAAACGTATTTTCACCCAAACTCACACACACACACACACACACACACACACACACACACACACACACACACACACACACTCGCACACACACTCGCACACGCACAGACACGCAGACACACAAACACACATTGCAATTGCAACCATGAATCTGTCACACACACCATCCTATGAATGCCTTTGTTGAATTACTAACTAAATACATATTTGAAGTTAAATCAACCATGTTAGCGTGAAACGGTCCTCAGGTGCTTACTGTGGTGCGCTGGTGTCCAGGGCTGGCTTGGTCCTGGTTCACCCTCAGGTATGAGTTGGGGGTGTTGAGCCAGCGGGTCTTCTCCTGCTGTTGTCGCTGGGCATAGGGGTGCTGGCGGGGTAACGGATGCACCCCCTCCTCCTCAAACTGAAAGGAGTGGACTGTGGCAGGGACCTCCACCTCTCTCCGAGTCCTAGAGCGCTCCAACAGCACCGGGAAGCGGTAGGCGTAGCCTGTACGGTAACCCTGGAGGGTTGGGAGAGGACTTTTACTGTGTCTTCATTTATTCAGGTAAGTCATTGACGAGATATACTCTAACAACACAACAGAGAATTTCAAGTTTATAACTATAGAGCATGTCATGTCAATTTTATGTCTTATTTTCATCATTTCATATGGAAGTACTGGATGCGTGCAGTTTGCAAATGTACTAAATATTGAAGAGCTTCTCCTAAATTACTTAAATGTAAATGTGTGAGTTGGATTTGAATGCATGTGCTGCATGTGCTGGAATTTATGTGGCTTCATGAGATTCCCTATAGTGCATGCATATCAGCATGTTAACTCAGCTCATATTGTGTGCTATTTAAAAAGTCCTTCTGTGTCGGAACAAATCTTACCAGGTTGTCCAGAGTCCTCATGAGAGCCTCAAATTCATGCTCCCCAAGCCGACTCTTTGTCAGGGGCCCAAAGGTGGATCCAGCCCAGCCCACAGTGCCAGCAGCATTGGGTTTGTGGACGGAGCGATCCAGCATGATCAGGTTCTTCTCCCCTCCGGCGCTGCACAATGCTGACACCTGTCAGCACAACAAAGGATTGCAGCCACTGCGGTACCTCTGGGAACTGGCCTGTGTATAGCTACAGCACTGCACAGACAGGACACTTACAGTAAGGGTAAGGCAAGGGCGAGCACTCAGGCATGAAACGGGCCAATCTGTGTATGCGCCCTCTTGCCTGTCACACAAAGCCACTGAGCTATGAGTCTGGCAGTTCACCCTGCCTCAGTTTCCTCATGGCCTCTGGCAGAAAAGAGCAGGTTAGGAGGGGTGTCAGTATGTGAGTCTCTGTACCTGGATCTGACAGGCAGCCTGGATGTGATAGATGGTGTAGAAAGCCTCCTCCACTGAGTCCCCCAGGGCCACAACGCCATGGTTCCGAAGCACCAGCACCTTTGAATAAAGATAGACTTCAGCAGGAGGAGAAGAAACGCCCCCAGTCTAACCCCTATTTTGCCTTAGTACACACCATCTTCAGCATCTCTAATTTCTTCCTCTTTCTACAAAACTTTGATGCCCATTCTGATTGTTTCTTAATAAATCAAACATGTTTCTCAAACAGTAATATCAGAAGTAAACTGCCTTCCGGTCAAGTTAACCCTGGTTTTGCCATAATGTCGTCACCTTGCAGGTGGGCCCAAGGCTCTTCTGCAGCGCCACTCGGTCCTCCTCGTCCTCCATCAGCCCATTATAGTCGTAATAAGCTACCTCACCAACAAGCAGAGCCTCATGGGACAGTGGCAGGAGGCCATACTTCATGGAAGACACCTGCACAGAGAAAGCATTAGTGGAACATTCTGGAATGTCAGATTTGACTAATAAGAAATGTGTAAATATGACAGTCTCTAGACAGAGTCCCCGTGTTTGCGTGTAACTCACGGCGGCTGTAGCAGGGGTGTGGAGATGCAGCAGACAGCGTACGTCGGGCCGGGTGGAGTAGATGGCTGAGTGGAGGCTGAAGGAATCTAGGTCAACCCCAAGCGTGGTGCTGCCTCTTTCCACGACCTCCCCCAGGATGTTCACCTTCACCTGGGAGGACAACAACACCGACCACTCACTAGCATCAACATTCAGGTCAAATTCTTCACCGTTTGCATATTAATTTCATGTTTAAAGTATCGTGTTTAACTTTCAAAGTTCTTGCCAAAGGACTTCTGTGATATACAAAACTAAGTTTGCTAGTTGACTGAACCAAGTGTATTTGTCTCCGCTCATAAAAAGTACAGTATATACAGTATTAGCAGCTAAACTCAAATATGGATGTGGCTAAATTAATAAAAATCCACAGCAAGTAGAGATGTTTGCTTTGTGATTGTGGAGCAGCATTTGTAGTAGGTAACTCACCAGGCTAGAAGCAGTGACCTCACCATAGGCCAAGCCATCGGGCAAAACCAGGAAGTGCTCCTGCTCCTTACTGACACGTAGCTGAATCAAAACACACGCAACGTCAGATGTCTAACTTTACAAATAGGGACACAAATGGAATGAATAGAAAAACCGATACGACTACAGAAACCGGTGGTAAAAAAAGGATATTCAGAGAGCGAGAGAACACAATGATATCCTTCAAAATATATTACACTACCACAGAACCTTCCAAACATGCATTTTACCCGCTTTGACAATGTATCGGTAATCACAGCATTAGCACATCTATTTTGATAGTAGCCTATTTGGCGTGGGTAAAATGCTGTGGTGCTCTAAAAGAAGACGATCGCAGAATGACAGGCAGAAAGACTGAAGGTGTCAGCCAATCAGGTGCACTCACGGTGAGGCAGGTGTGGTTGAGCTGGGCCCAGCCGTAGAGGTCCAGCAGGCGGTGCACGCTGGCCAGTTTACAGCGCATCAGTCTCTCTCCCTTCACCATGCTGCTGGGCTCCAAACATTGCAGGTCGTTGATGGGTGTCACCATCATCATGCCTACAAAGACAAACAGGCAGTAGCATGTCACAGAACTTTACTTGGTTAAATATTACGATGGTGAAGGTAAATTCCTAGGTGTGTGTTCCTACGCAATACCTGCATTGGAGGGGGAGGCGGTCAGGGCTGCTGTGGAGCCATGGGATGCCATGTAGTCAGCCAGCTGCCTCAGAGCCCAGAGATTGGAGCTGCTGCCTCCCTTCTTCATCTGTTCCTGGATCAGAACATCTAGCTCTTCACGGAAAGACTACACACAAAAAACACATATGTACACAATAAATGCGTCATCTGAATCCACACATCATTAAATACAAGGTATTTAGATATCTTGAATCCTATGTAAACAATTAGCACATGACCACAAACACAGGGCAGACCTTTCCTAGCCGCTTAACCTTTGTAGGACTCCAATCAGAAGGCCACATACTGTAGGCCAATGAACATGTTCAGAACTCTGCACTGAAAACCAAGGCTTTTTAGGCTTAAAAGGGGGTGACGATATTTAAAAAGAAATTACAGGATGAACTACTCGGAAAGAAGGGCTGATCTGTGGGCTTGTATGGTTGTAAACTATGACACTAGAAGTAAACAAGGGACAGATAAAGATAAAGTATACAGTTAGGTCTGGAAATATTTGGACACTGACACAATTTTCATACTTTTGTCTCTGTAGGCCATCACAACCAGTGGTAAAAAACTGAGACAAAAGATGCAATTGAAGTGTAGACTTTCAGTTAAAATTGAATGGGTTGAACAAAAATCTTGTATGAAACATTTAAAAATTGCAACCATTTTCATACAGTCTCCTTATTTCACGGGTTCAAATGAAATTGGACAAATTAACACAAGTATAAATAAAATGCTAATTTTTAATACTTTGTTGAGAATCCTTTGCAAGCAATGACTGCATGACGTCTGAAATGCATGGACATCATCAAACACTGGGTTTCCTCCTTTGTGAGGCTTTGCCAGATGTTTACTGCAGCAATCTTCAGATGTTTTTTGTTCGTAGGTCTTTCTGCCTTATGTTGTGTCTTCAGGAAGTGAAATGCATGCTCGATCTGGTTGAGATCAGGTGATTGACTCTGCCATCGTACAATATTCCACTTCTTTACCTTAAAAACTCCTGGGTTGCTTTTGCAGTATGTTTTGGGTCATTGTCCATCTTTAAAGTGAAGCGCCATCCAAACAACTTCGCTGTATTTGGCTGAATCTGAGCAGACAATATATCCCTATACACTTCGGAACTCATCCGGCAGCTTCTGTCTTCTGTCACTTCATCAATAAACACTAGTGACCCAGTGCCACTGGAAGCCATGCATGTCCATACCATCACACTGCCTCCACCGTGTTTTACAGATGATGTGGCATGCTTCGGATCATGAGCCATTCCAAGCCTTCTCCATACTTTCTTTCATCCTTTCATTCTGGTAGAGGTTGATCTTAGTTTTTCTTTAGATGTTTTTTTGGCTAGGTCTAATCTGGCCCATCTGATGAACACCTTATGTGTGAATTTCTTTGTTTTCTGTTTTTCTTTCTCTAAGCAGGTAAAGTGGGATCATGGGACGGGCTAAGACATGGAAGCCAGTGGAGTGTTTGAAGGAGCGGGCTGACGTGAAAATACTTGGGGAAGATTGAATGCCAGACAGGTTGCAGTGTTCTGGGGTTTGATGGCACAAGCAGTCAGCCCATCCAACACTGAGTTGCAGCAGTCCAAAAGTGAGATGACAAGTGTCTGTGTGAGGGAAGGTTTTAGTCTATGGACAATAGAACGTGGCTTCAGGTCATCTGGCTGATTTGTTTTGTTTTGTCCTTGATTTTTTATAAGCTGCCTGCAGTTCTGTTCTCTTAGTGAGTCACTAAACCAGCGAGCAGGGGCAGAGGGCCTAGCCAGCCAGGAGGAAGGGGGACAGTGAGTCATAGATTGTGGAGAGGGAGGGGAGTAGTGAACAGGCAGAAGCAGTAGACAAAAGGGAGATGGATTTAGCAGATCAGAGTAATGATAGTAGAGGAGAGAGCAGTAGTGGATAGAGGATGAAGACTGCAAAAGCGCATGACCTTCTGGGTAGAGAATGAGAGGGCAGGGTTGGAGGAGAGAAAATGAGATACGGAGACAGAGTAGTGATCAGAGACTTGGAAGGGGGCAGCATTGTGATTAATCAACAAAAATAATCTGGTGAAGATAAGGTCACCTGCATTGTGACTGTTAGAGGACTGGCAAAATATAAAGTGAGAAGTCGAATGTTGCAGAAAGACTTTAAGGCAGGTTGTTGAAAGATTGAAGTCGCCCTGTAAAAAGAGTAGTGAACCATCGGCAGGAAAAATCTTATCAAGTTCTCAATTTCACTGAAGAATTCAAAAAGGCTCCTGGCGGAAAATAGATAACAAACATGATAATCTAGGATAGACAAAGAATATTCACCCTGTGCCATCATGATGACCAGACATCTTGAACTACCTTAAAACACAGTCAGATGAGAGAAACCGCTCCCTCTTCAATATAGCTGCCCATTACTAAAACAGTGACAAATTGTCCTTGCCTTTATAAAGTTGATAGTCAGTGGTAATATGAGCAGTAACCCACTGACAGATTGCCTGGTCCAGTAGTAGGAAGGTTCTGGCTAACTTCTTAATCGTTTAATCAATGCATTTAGTATGTATAGCCAGCTGGTCAATGCAGTAAAATTATAAACCCCACTCCCTTCAGCTTAGGAAGGTAACAGCATGTGTGTTAGAGCATATAGTCAGTTTCTCACAACTGAGAAGTTTTCTCAATAATTGTGCGATAAGCTCACTGGCAAAGAAATGTTCAATCTTTGCTAGATCCACCTCTCATAGCCTCATGAAGCCTCATTGCATGCACATTGCCAAGCCTACCAGCAACATGAAATGTACTGTGAATCCATGACTAGTTTAGGTTTTTGTAATGAAAGAACAATGTTATTGGTTTACTCATAAATTACACACACAGACACACACACACACACACACACACACACACACACATTTCCTAGAGCTGACAGAAAAAACATTACCCGTCCACATAAAAGGCATTCAAGCCTGAGGCACCTCTGTTCATCTAACATTTGGGCATAATCTAACACAATCCTTAGTGCTGTCCACTGGCTCTAAACTCTCCCTTGCATCTGTATGTCTTGAATACTCCCGTTCTCAACAGCCACACACACACACTATGGCGGAGGCTCCCATCTGCAGCTGCAGCTGTCAAGTGGTGATTCAGAGCAGATTAACCCTGAGCTGGGGAGATAATCATATCTTTGGAGATGTAATGAGGGGGAGGGGGAGTGCAGGACAGAGGGATTGGACACAAGGTGGCAAGGGAAGGGTGGAATAAAGCCATGGCATGATGGAATGAGCAGGAGGGCAGGACAGAGCGACAGGGATCTCGGGTATGTGTAAATGTGCAAAATCACACATAGAGCCAACACACACACACACACACACACACACACCACTCACCGGGCTCTGCAGGAGGCTGGAGACCCGTTTCTTATGTTGGGGCCCAGACGAGCCAGGTGTGGAGTGCTGTGGAGATACAAGGGCTTCAAGGGCCCCATCACTGGGGGCCCCATCGCTGGGGCTTCGCAGCACAGGCATGTCCTTATGGGTGGGTGAGGTGGTCATCTTCTACTGTTCACAAGGGGGTACCACAGTATGAGCGGTGGAGATTGCTGGGAAGACCAGAAATAGGAAAAAATATTAATTACTCTTTCAAAAGTTAAATATACATTTGCAAACTGCATTTTTATTTGTGCAAACAACTTATGCATCGACTGTATTTATTGACATTATTATTCCAATTTACTGTAGTTATCCACGAAAGCCATATCTGTCAACATAGACTTACACATAAGCACACAAACACAGGAGCTTTCCTGCCAACACTAGGGATGAGTTAATCCACAGAGTAAAGCCCATGTGTGCAGTAGACTAGCTGTAGGAACCAGTGGCAAAAATCATGAGCAGTAACAGCTAAGACCGCAGCATTAAAACAGCCACCAATGAGCAGTCAACTCAATCATATAGGGCAAGTAATTGGAGAACCAGAAAAGTTGCTGTTAAGGTTTTCAAAAATAGCCAAACCTATCCTCCCCAGTGCAAACACACAGATCTGCTGAAAGCAGATAAGACCCCAAACATGCAACGCCCTCTCACATGGGCTAACTGACACAAATTCAACTGGATTAACCACATTAAGCTAATAACATCATAGAAATTGTTGTAATCATCACTTACACTTATATTTAGCAGTACATCGGTACTGCTAAATATATAGACTAACACTGTTCAATGGTGTATATTTGAAATACAAATAACGCAAATTCATATTTAGCTTTAATTATCATTAAATCTAACATAATTAGATTTAATTATTGTTTAAATATGTATTGCAAATTTCAAAGCATGCACTTTGTGTTGGTAGAACCTTCCAGTATGTAAACGCACTCTTAATTCCCCCTCTCTAATGCATTCACTCATTCCATCCCAGTTCAAAAACAGCCCTATCACTCTAAAAACACTTAGCCATATCACACAGTGCTCTATTGCTTCAAGGCACTTAACATTAGTTTAAAAACTGCTCACTCTATATTTCCATTCAGTTGCACTTGTCATTTGTTTAGTATCCGAGCTTTACACAACTGAGTCACTCCCATCCAGCAGCACAATACATCTATGAACACCAATGAAGGAGATATAATAGCATGGATAATCTGTTCACCACAACCTTTCATTCAAAGGACTTTTCTCGCTGGCTGTAAAAACATAAGCCTTAGTGCACAGACAGCCTTGTGCATTACTATGGTCTAAAATCAAGCTGCTACTATATATGGTTCTTCTCCTGTACTGATACAACCAAATTCAGGTGGATTCTCCACCTCATTTCTATATACTGTAAACCCACCATTAACTGTGTTTGTATGAAGGCAGAAATAGGAATGGATGTTAAACAGTCTCCTGCTGCTGGCCTGACACAGTTCTCTGTTCATTCTGTGCTGTGTTTAAGTGTCTGAATCCCATCCCAAATGCCATCCTATTCCCATCCGGTTCTGGTGAAAGGAAGGGCAATATTTAGGGAACAGGGTTTTATTTGGGCCACACACTGTGTGTCAGAGATGTCTGGCTCTTTGTTTGTGACTGAAAGGGGGGACATTTTCTGAGTGGAGCAGCAGACAACTATCTCCAGGGAGGCCTATAATGACTGGGGCCTCATGGAGGTCTGGCTGCAGTTTATATCCATTACCTCCTCCAGTACTACTTATTTCACCACCTGCTCCCTGTTATATGAGCTAGGCCATCATCTGATCTCAAGGAATGAGGAAAGGGCAGCCCTCACCGCCCCAAAAAACGACATTCACCCATCGTCCTGCTGGGTGATGATGATGCGGATACCTGCCAGCCCAGTTTCGTACCAGGGCTAATGTGAGCGCATGCTTACATGCATTTATTGATCAATGTCTATGCATCAACCGCAGTATATGGCAGACAGTTATTTCTGAGTGAGTGAATAAGAGTACAACTACATATGTAGCCCATTTATTTCTCTGTCCAGGCTCATTAGGTCAAAGCAAGCAAGTGTATTTATATAATACAATTCATACAAAGAATGTGCTTTACCAAGAAAAAATATACTAGCATAAAACAAATACTCCAATGAAAACATTAAAGCATAATAAGAAAACATAGAATAAGAAAATAGAAGTAGTATAAAAACAGGATAGAAACATGGGAAGCTATAAAAGCTGTAAGGGTAAACAGTGCGGTTAAGTTTAAGTGATCAGTCATAGGCATGTGAAAAGAAGTGTCTTTAACCTGCATTTAAAAATGGAGATGTTTGGGCCACGTCTAAGGTCTTCTGGTAGTTTATTCCAGTTCTGTGCAGCATAACTGATAAATGCAGCTTGACCATTTTCAGTTTGGTTTCTGGGCTCTGCTAGCTGAACTGTGTTCATGGATCTAAGAGCCCTGCTTGATTTACATTCAAACATATCAGAAATGTATTCAGGGCCTAAACCATTCAGTGATTTTGTTAACCTGTTTAAAATCTATTCTGTAACTGACTGGAATCCAGTGCAAAGACTTAAGAACCAGAATGATGTGCTCTGTTCTCTTGGTCCTGGTTACCATTCTAGCAGCAGCATTCTGAATGAGCTACCGCAGTTTTACTGCTTTTTTGGGGAGTCTAGTTAAGACCGGTGTGAGTTTGGATTCAAACTCACACCGAAAATCTAAGTAAATAATTGAAATACCAGCCTTTTCAAACTTGTGTGAATTACATCATGGCAACTCATGATCTGACTCTGTAGTGTGTGGCCTCCACATGCCTGTATGCACTCCAGACAATGCCAGGGCATGCATCTAATAAGACAACAGATGGTGTCCTCCTCCCAGACCTGGATCAGGGCATCAGTGAGCTCCTTGGCAGTCGGTGGCAGTACTTGGCGGAGTCGTATGCACTGATACATAACGTCCCAGAGGTCCTCAACTGGATTCTCGTCATTCTGGATGATGTTGCAGGCAGCATAATGTTCACTATGGCATCCCCAGACTTTCACGTCAATCAAATGTGCTCAGTGTGAACCCGCTCTCATCTGTGACGAGAACATGGCAGACCTTCCAATTCTGGTGTTGGGCTGAGCACAGGTCCCACTAGAGGACGTCGGGCCCTCATGGAGTCGGTTTCTGACAATTTGGTCAGAAACATACATGCCAGTTGCCCGCTGGAGGTCATTTTGTCAAGCTCTGGCAGTGCTCCTCCTGTTCAGTCTTACACAAAGTAGCAGATACCAGTCCTACTGGGTTGATGCCCTTCTTTTGCCCTGTCTATCTCCCATAGTGTAACAGCCCTTCTCTTGAGACTGTACTGGGGGGGACAGCAAACCTTCTTGTGACATCACATATGGATGTGCGATCCTGGAGGAGCTGGACAACCTGAATGGTTTGCAGGTATCACCTCATGACACCAGCAGTGGCATGGACATTAGAGCAAAACTGAAAAGAATCAGTCAGGAAGAATAAGGAAAGAAATTGTCTGTGACCACCACCTGCAAAACCATTCCCTTTTTGCAGGTGGTCTTGCTGTTGCCTCCCCTGTGCACCTGTTGTCACTCATTTGCACCAAAACAGGTGACATTCATTTACAGTCACCTAGCCTTCCAAACAGCACAGATTGATGTCCCTGGAGTTTGACTTGGAGTTATACCGTAATGATTACATGTTCCCTTTTTAGTAGTGTATTTGAAAACAAATCCATCGATTTTCATGCATTCATGCTTTTACTCAGTTATTAATATGTATGTACACTATTCACAACTTTAGACACTAATTCTGCATCTGTAGTATGTCATGTACCAGAAGAATAGCTGCAGTTTTTAGTTGCAGGTAACAGAAATATTTTTTTTAAATAACAGCCCATCAAGTAAACTAGTCAACATATTCCTGCACACGTTCAAGCATTTCAATGAATCAGCAAAATGTCAATATTTTTTCTTGTCCCTTTTGAACAGTTATAAATAATTTACATTATAAACGATCCCTTGAATAATATACACATTGTCTCGTCTTGTACGCTAGACCTTTTTAATTATGCAGATGATTTAATAGCAGCCTGTGTTCTAAAGGAACAGACACTGAGAGGAAAGATGGACACACATTAGTGATTGGTTAGACAAATACATTATGTAACATGATCAAGGCCAGGGTAAATGGTTTCATGCTCTGCTGAATCAGCTGGATGGATTGCTAAAGTGGACATTGAATCTTTTCATGTGTTTAGATGCTGTTTCAACAGATATTCTTTCAATGATTTTTAATTCAAGACTAAGAATTTCATTATTTTCATTACCTGCTTACAATATAGTTCCTGTAATAACACCGGAACTATAGACACTTAATGATGATTGGCCATCCGCACCAATGGTTGTCATGTACCACCTCAGTGGGAACAAAGATTCAGAACAATCATCTGAGCAAAATACAATTCAGTTAAGCAATATCTGTGTTGACAATGCTATATAAATTAACAGTAGTCTAAAACAATAAGAATGGATTTTAATAAAAAGGTATTGCATGGTAAAGTCTGACTGCCTTCAGCACTTTCCTGGATAAAGTAACAGAAAACATAATGCATTTCTCCAGACAATGACTCCACTTCTCTTATATCGCTCTTCCTTCCTCTTCAACCATTAGCTCACCATGAATTATTGATTTTCTGAGTTCATAAAGATAATGTTTACAGTAAGTATTACATCTGGAACATAAGGGGCCAGATTCACAGACACCAATTAAGCATAGTCTAGGGGAAAGAACATTTTTTAAATTACTATCAAGATCGTTGGAATCTTCAATGAACTTGGACCCCCCCCACTTAATTTACAAATGCAATGCTTGGCATCCATCTAAGAACAGATAAAAGATACGTTATTCGTTCCTAGAAACGTATCCTCAACAGTGTCCAAGATGTGTGTGTGTGGGGGAGTCAGCTGGGGAAACAGGATATTTCCCAGGGTATAAAAGGGCTAGGGGCATGAACAAATGCTGGGTGCTTGTCTGGTCTAGAAACAAACAACCACAAGTCTTCCCTTTATGGATGAAATCATTTGAAAATGTATTAAGTGTTAAGTGTAACAAGCATGAGATGAGACTTCACACAACAACTTCTTATTAAATGAATAGTAGTAGGCTACTGACAAACAAATACAAAAATACATTTGGTAGAGCTTCTGAGTTCAAAACAAATTAACAAATCTGAACAGAGAAATGCATTGGAGTTGTGAAGATTCAAGTAACTGCTCATATATATATATATATATATATCTCCTTGTTTTGTCAGTCTAGTTCCTCGGTGACAGCATTCAGCAACATAATGAATTTTATTTCTACGGCAGCTCCCTCATGCTTCCGCCCCATGGCCGCTGCACTGCTGCCTAGCAACCATGCGAGCAGCCCTGCATCATCAGCACCAAAGCAGCATTTGCTGTGCGTGACTGATCCAGCCCTGCCAGGAAGATCTAAACTAATGGGCATCCGCAATACCGAGACGCATCAGTCTCGGTGGTAGTACCCAGTGCAGTAAGGATCGCTAGAACATTGCATTATAGCCTGACTACACCGACAATCTGGTTAGTAGTGAAACGTGCAGCGCCCTAAAGAAAAACAACGATGCAAGACGGTACTCTTGACACAATCCAATTCATAAGCTATTGCGTTTGAAAACAAGCGCATCATACATAGTAAACTAAAATGTAACAGTACCACCAAGGAATAAGTACGCCTGAATCAAAGCATTTCCAAAACAAATGTATACAGACAGTCCATAAATAAAAGGCCACAATTGTCCTGTAGCTTAACAGATTGCTGGTAATGATTAGCAGGCCAATAAAGATGTAGGCCATAGTTGGCAGCTTAGGAGGAAACGGTGGCTCTGCTACAGACCATTACATTAAATCCATTAGAATTGAAAATACAAACTTAAGGTAGAAGCCAACTACATTTTCTGCACGTTACCGCCTGGTCACAACACGGTTCAGCATGCATAACACCATTATCAGCAAGTCTACTTTAATTGTGGAACAAAACAACCAAATTAATGCAACGCTCAATAACGCTTCTATTTAAGAGCCCGATTTAACAACGTAAATAGAGCTTACCTTATTCAGCGCTTACCTCAATGCATTCTCCGCGCCTTGTCCTTTGTGGATGGGTGTCACCCTATGCCTTAGAAATAAAATCTCGAACACGATCAAATCAGAATATTAAATACAGCAGTAATGTTTATAGCCTTAGGTTATTTCTTTACGTCTGCCTATACGGCTGCCGCCTGCTGTATATCCTTGCTGTTTTTCATCGTGGTACGCGCAAAGACCTGCCACGCCTGCCCACACTCGAACACCCTGACCTCAGTCTTTAGCACGATTCTAACACATCCTGCGCTCACAATTCTGCAGAAATGTTTCGCAGGTAAATAAATCGACACCTTACCAATGAGACAAACCCAACTGCCACCTTACCAATGCCTTTGCTTTGTCTTATTGCAACAATGATTTATAATTTTGTAAAAACATGAAATCTCTGGTCATGAACAAAGTGGCGCCACCTTGTGCTTGACATTTGGACACATTCCTTGATTGTATATTGGCCAAATTGCATTTAGGGGCAATTAACAGAGGGTTCGTTAGGCAAGCATTGTTTTGCATGGATCTGGGTAACAAATCAACTACATCAATCTTTGTAAATAAAAACAGATTCACTGTTCCATGCATTATATTTTTTATGAGGTGTTGCCAGGCAACTCAAAACAAAACCAACAAATGGTTTCACAGGACATACAAAAAAAAAAAAAAAACATGAAATAACTTAAATGCATTTTTTGATCTGTTCTTAATGAAGACATTCCCTTCCCCAGCATGTCCTAAGTCAATGCCAAGCCTTTTTCATAAAATCCTTCTGTATTTATGGGAGAAACCATGGAATATAGCCACAAAACAAAAATGTAGAATCATCTATTGCAATATGGAGTATAGGAAAGAGCCATTTGAAAATACCAATTTCCTATAAACCCACCAGGGAGGTGTTTGTTGAGCTCATTCCTCGGATTCCGCCATTCCCCTCAGCTGGGCTGGAACATCTATAGAATGGAAACAGGTCAGAAGTCTGTCTGCCAGAGCAGCCCAGGGGATTATCTAATTCATAGTACTCACATCTTTCTCAAATTCCACTGGATAAGATAGCCAGAGGTTTGTCTAACATTCTACTACAGGTGTGGAGGCCAGGAGAGGACACAAGGAGTAAGTAATTGAGATTTTCCTTAAACCAGAGAGGATGTCACAGGTCATACAGTGAGGGAAGAAAGTATATGATCCCCTGCTGATTGTATGTTTGCCCACATAGAACAAAATGATCAGCCTAATTAATGGTAGGTTTATTTGAACAGGGAGAGAAGAACAAAAAAAAACGTCAAACATTTTATAAAACGATTAGCATTTTAATGAGGGACATAACTATTCAACCCCTCTGCAAAACATGACTTAGTACTTGGTGACAACTCTTGTTGGCAATCAGAGGTCAGATGTTTCTTGTAGTTGGCCACCAGGTTGGCACACATCACAGGACGCCCACTGCAGGACCTTAATGTGCTTCTTCTTGAACCACTCCTTTGTTGCCTTGGCCATGTGTTTTGGGTCATTTTCATGCTGGAATACCCACCCACTACCAATTTTCGATGCCCTGGCTGAAGGTAAGTTCTCACCAAAGATTTGACGGTACATGGCCTCGTCAATCATCCCTTTGATGCGATTAAATTGTCCTGTTCCCTTAACAGAAAAACACCCGCAAAGCATAATGGTTCCACCTCCATGTTTGACAGTTGTGGTGTTCTTGGGGTCATAGGCAGCATTCCTCCTCCAAACACAAAGTTGAGTTGATGCCAAAGAGCTCGATTTGTCTCAACTGACCACTTTCACCCAGTTCTCCTCTGAATCATTCAGATATACATGCCCGTCTGAAGTTTTCCAGTGAGCATCTGAATGTACCATCAAATCTTGGGTGAGAACCTCCCTTCAGCCAGAGCATTGAAAATGGGTTGTGCTTTCTTGAGCAGGGCGACCTTGCGGGCACTGCAGGATTTCAGTCTTCAGTCTTCAGTCTTCAGTCTTCAGGTAGTGTTTTACCAATTGTTTCTTGGTGACTATGGTTCCATCTGCCTTGAGATCATTGACAAGATCCTCCGGTGTAGTTCTGGGCTGATTCCTCACCATTCTCATGATCATTGCCTGAAGCCCCAGACAGAGAGAGATTGACAGTTTGTGTTTCTTCCATTTGTGCATAATTACGTCAACTGTTGTCACCTCAACAAGCTCTTTGGCAATGGTCTTGTAGCCCATTCCAGCCTCATGTAGGTCTAGAATCTTGTCCTTGACATCCTTGGACAGCTCTTTGGTCTTCACCATGGTGGAGTTTGGGTCAAAGGGGATCAAAAACGTATTTTCCTCATTAAAATGCAAATAAATGTATAACATTTGACATGCGTTATTCTGGATTTTTTGTGATCACTGTCCTAATAAATCTACCATACAAATTGTAGTCTGATCATTTTTGTCAGTGGGCAAACATACAAAATCAGCAGGGGATGAAATACTTTATTCCCTCAAAGTGTACGGGACTGCCTGGTAGCAGCCCAGACCTACTAGGAGTACAGCTTAGTGCTAGGTAGGTATAGAAGCTTAAGTATTGAACTAGAGGGCAATAACTGATTACACAGAAGATTGATGAGCCCTTCAACTGCAAAAAAATAGAGAATACGTTTATAGTGGAATAAAAGGGAGATAATTGAGCACGTGAAGGCAATTTGTAGGTGTATTTTTTAATTTGTGCTCAATTCCATTAAGCAAATCTATTGCCCACACTAACTGCAAATTTGGGATTGTACACCCTAAACTTGTCGAGTCAAAGCAGTTGTATTTCATGTGTCTAGCAACTATTGTGGTTGCACACGGTTTTAAATGCCAGTAAAATGCATGGCCTTAACCTATGCCTTTTCTTCACTACTTTAAACCAGGCCCCATTGGGCTCACTAATCATAGTAGTGGGCTGTGTGTGTTGCATGTCATACCATGGCCTGGTCTGGGTTCACCTGGATGATGTACTGATAGGTGGGCATCACACAGTGATGTAGCACCAGCCCACTCATGTCTCCATCTTCTCCAAAACCAGTGGTCACCAAGGGAACGGATAAAGTCATCCCATCGTACAGCTCGTTACCAGACACTCCTGACACATTGTCCAATAGCTGGAGAAGATAAGTTGCATCAATACCGACTGAAACTCCTCATCCAATTCCAAAGCAGTGGAATACACTGTTCACCAGTTCAGGTTGTACCAATAAAAAGTTGCATGTAATCACAACCAATGACTTTATATCCGTTACATTAGTTATAGCTTTGGCATTACACACCCAAACACTGCACTTAACATAAGTCAATGTGACAACCAGATGTTTTGGGTTGTTGACATACTCAAAAGCTCTAGATTCCATCTAAGCACATGCTTTATCCAGATAGCCCTGTTTTTACATTTTGAAAAAGCAGATTCTAATTGTGGGCAAATTTCCTCAGCAATATAATAACCAGCTCTAAGCCAGGGCTTGATTTTGGCCAGAGCTGTGTATAGGGATCGTACCAGCATATTGGGAAATGTGTAGCAATTCTAAACACGCCAATACTTTTTAATATAGCCTACTGGAGACATACCCAGGTTAACATTTAGAATCATCTTAGGTACCAAACTTAAAATAGCCAACATTATGCAGTTGATCCCTTATTAATCCAATGTTGTAATATTTTCCATTAATGATGTCTATACTTGCACCAGGAGCTCTACAGGGTGCGTAGGCCCCTCCAAACTCCACAAACCATATTTATGGACCAAATATCTGCACAATGACATCATCCCATTCTAATGGACTGTTTGGTAAAGGACATTTTTAACATCCATGTTATACCAAGTCAATTTCCAGTTAAAGCTTGTCCCAGAATGCTTGGATGTTTTTATAGGATGAAGTAGGCTTAGTATTCTTAAAGACGCTTTTAATGTTTTAGACAGTATCTCCATTTCTCAAATACCTCATTTTAAAGTATTTATCCTAGTGCCAGCACAAACAAATTTTAATCTAGGCTGGAGGGATTTTTATATTGTTTAGCAGAAATCACACACAGGTGCTGGTCACAATTAGAATATCATCAAAATTTAATTTATTTCAGTAATTCCATTCAAAATATTAAACTTGCATAATGTATAGTCAATCCACACAGACTGAAGTGTATTTTCCTTTTAATTTTGCTAAGTGACAACTAATGAAAACCCCAAAATCAGTATCGCAGAAAATTAGAATATTGTGAAAAGGTTCAATACTGAAGACACCTGGTGCCACACTAATCAGCCAATTAACTCAAAACACCTGCAAAGTCCTTTAAGTGGTCTCTCAGTATAGTTCTTTAGGCTACACAATCATGGGGAAGACTGCTGACTTGACAGCTGTCCAAAAGACAACCATTGACACCTTGCACAAGGAGGGCAAGACACAAAAGTTCATTGCTAAAGAGGCCGGCTGTTCAGAGCTCGGTCTCAAAGCACATTAATAGAGATGCGAAGGGAAGGAAAAGATGTGGTAGAAAAAAAGTGTACAAGCAATAGGGATAACCGCACCCTGGAGAGGATTGTGAAACAAAACCCATTCAAAAATGTGGGGGAGATTCAAGAGTGGACTGCAGCTGGAGTCGGTGCTTCAAGAACCACCACGCACAGACGTATGCAAGACATGGATTTCAGCTGTCACATTCCTTGTGTCAAGCCACTCTTGAATAAGACACAGAGTCAGAAGCGTCTCGCCTGGGCTAAAGACAAAAAGAACTGGACTGCTGCTGACTTGTCCAAAGTTATGTTCTCTGATGAAAGTAAATGTTGCATTTCCTTTGGAAATCAAGGTCCCAGAGTCTGGAGGAAGAGGAGAGGCACAGAATCCACATTGCTTGAAGTCTAGTGTTTCCACAGTCAGTGATTGTTTGGAGTGCCATGTCATCTGCTGATGTTGGTCCACTGTGTTTTCTGAGGTCCAAGGTCAACATAGCAGTCTACCAAGAAGTTTTAGAGCACTTCATGCTTCCTGCTGCTGACCAACTTTATGGAGATGCAGATTTCTTTTTCCAACAGGACTTGGCACCTGCACACAGTGCCAAAACTACCAGTACCTGGTTTAAGGACCATGGTATCCCTGTTAATTGGCCAGCAAACTCACCTGACCTTAACCCTATAGAAAATCTATGGGGTATTGTGAAGAGGAAGATGCGATATGCCAGACCCAACAATGCAGAAGAGCTGAAGGCCACTATCAGAGCAACCTGGGCTCTCATAACACCTGAGCAGTGCCACAGACTGATCCTCCTCCATGCCATGCCGCATTGCTGCAGTAATTCAGACAAAAGGGGCCTCAACTAAGTATTGAGTGCTGTACATGCTCATACTTTTCATGTTCATACTTTTCAGTTGGCCAACTTTTCAAAAAAAAATCCTTTTTTGTATTGGTCTTAAGTAATATTCTAATTCTGAAACTGATTTGGGGGATTTCATTAGTGGTCAGTTATAATCATAAAAATTTAAAGGAATGAACACTTGAAACATCAGTCTGTGTGGAATGACTGTATACATTATGCAAGTTTCACTTTTTGAATGAAATTACTGAAAAACTTTTTGATGATATTCTAAATTATATGACCAGCACCTATATGTATTTGGATCAATAACTAACAGAAATGGAATGACTGCAAAGGTACCAGCACTCAGATTAGTCACCAATTATAATTATAAAAGTTCTCAGTAACAATACTCAAAACCATATGTACATTCCAATATACCACAACTAAGAGCTTTTCTTAGACACGACACATCACGGGGTAGCTGGACATTTCTCTTAAACAGGTTGGTTGGAATCCTGAACACTGATTGGCTTACAGCTGTGATATGAGACTGTATACCGTATACTTTTTACTGCTCTAATTGGTTGCCAGTTCATAAGGGCAATAAGGCATCTCTGGAATTCGTTATTGGCATTGCCAATGTAGAACAGCTAACAGCTGTGTGTAGGCACTTTGTATGCATCGTGCCTAAGGTCAGCGCTTAGTTGTGATTTATTGCTCATACACTACAGCCCTTATGCCTTCTTGCTTACACATACCATGGCTATCAGCATCCAGTATTCAATGCACTCTGTTTACATTAACAAACACTGGTGCCAACCCAGCATTACCAAAGACACACCCAAGTCAACATTGCATCAAGACCCACCAATCGCACACTGATAAAATGCACTATATTACTTACCTCATCCACCCTCCACAAATCACCACACATCCCACCAGATGTTGCGTAGTTGATTGCATTCTTCAGGAAATCTGTTGAGCTCCCATTATTCTACCAAACAATGTTACATGTGGAAGTTGAAGTTCTTGCCCAGTGCCCCAGGAAAAATAAACATATGCAGAGACATTTAAATAGCATTTCATTGCTCCCAGCGCATGTGATGACATGTCCCCATGTTATCTACCACTTAAATTAAAATAAGGTTCTACAAGCTTTTAGATAGCAGTTCAAGGAGACTGTGAATATTATTTGAGCTAGTTGGCACTAACGGCATATCTAAGAGAACCAATCTGAACTTACAAGCTCACATTCAGCAACTTCAGAGATCAGGATTGTTCTACCACGCTAGTACCTCATTTTATTCATAGCACACCCAGGTCAAATGATATCCCCCAATTCATATCCCTTATGAAAATCTCGCATTAGGTAACCTGTCTATTGAATCACATCAGAAATTTCTGAATTTCTCATTCCTCAAAGAATAACGTAATGGGGAAATACAATTAGGGTAATAAAATGGTATATTCCGTATTGCTGGTATCTGTAACACTTTTCGAAGTACTAAAATAACTAAATGAAATTACTTATTGCACTTACACTGTCAGAGTCCTGTAGAACAGCTACCAGTAGCTTGATGTATTCCGTGGCAGCCTTAAGTGTATCCACTTTACTAGGCTTGCGGTCACGAGGCATCAGTGGCACCATGCGCTTCAAACGGGAGAACATACTATTCAGGTTCTTGATCTAGGGAAGCAAGTCAAACAGAAAATGACGAATGGAAACCGTCAACGTTGGGTAAATCTACCCGCTGTGTAGATTTACTATTGGTTAGACCGACCGTGGGCTTTCATAATTGGCGGTTTTGTTGATATGGCTCTTCGGCTTACAGCAATAACCTACTTACTCGCATTCTTTCCTTTGCGTTTACCAGTTGTCTTCTCTTCACAATTTCGTTCCAGTCTTCTGTGTGTACATAAACGCCATCGTTCCCTCGTCTGAATTTAGCTACGTTGGAGTGAATAGGCAGTAAGGTCTCACCTGTCTTACGCACCAAAATGTCACCCATCAACTCGCGCTCAGGTACCTTCATTACTGTAGTTGTTACTGCTGAGCTTCTCATGGTAATGTAGCCTTTTATATCCGCGCTGTTTTTATATCCGATGTTTTGTGAATATTTTCAGTAAATTACCTATTGAAGTCACATCAGCTTAGTGTTATCTTAATACTAGGGCAGCATTGCCTCAACGTCGTAATGTGCTGTCTTTAATGAAAACAACTAATTAATTAGCTAATACACCTGCGTAACTAATCAAAACACTCATAGATTTACCACCTTGTGGTAATTTTGTTATATACATTGCCACGTGCTTTCTACTAAAAAGTTCAGCGTCAGATAAGCAGACGAGAGGTTGGACGAAGACGGTACTTACTATATTAGCCACGAGAGGGCATGAGTGCAGTACAAATACATGAGGAAAAGAAGCTCATAAAAAGCTTCGGTTATGAATATTCAACATTCAACAATTTAATGACACTGGGGGCTTAGGTTAAACCCAGTAAGACCATCTCCCGCCTTAAAAAAGAATTTATGTATGACTTTGGTGCTTTTCAAGAAGAACATAAGAACATTAAGCATTGAAAGATTAGACCATATCCATTTTAGTTTTACATTTCTTCGCCAAAACTAGTCATTAAATTAAAGTGACTTCTGTTGACACTATTTTATGAAGCTGCCAGTTGAAGACCTGTGCAGCATCTGCTCCTCAAACTAAACACTGATGTATTTGTCCCCTTGTTTATTTGTGCACCGGGTGCCTCTCACTCTTTTTATTGTGGTTAGAGCCAGTTTGCACTGTTCTGTGAAAAGAGTAGTACGCAACAAGATCTTGTATGAGATCTTCAGTTTCTTGGCAATTTCTTGCATGGAGTAGACGTCATTTCTCAGAACAAGAATAGACTGACAAGTTTCAGAAGAAATTATAGTCAAACAAATTACAGAAACAAATAATTTTCTTCTGAAACTTGTCAGTCTATTCTTATTCTGACAAATGACTAACCACAATAAAAAGAGTGCAAGGCACCCGGTGGAAGTTTACAGCTGTGTTAGCATAATTGCAAAAGGATTTTCTAATGAAAACAAAGCCAGTTTCTCAGACATTGATAAAGCCTAGTCTAGGACTAAAACAACAAATTAAATAGAAAACTCAATTGAGGTAGTTTTTTTATTGTCCTAGACTTGACATTACATATGTCTGCAAAACCGGCCCATAGCCTTATAAAATGAGGAACTTGGATGACCAAATACAAAGTGCCATTGGAACACAATTTCTTAATTTCTTAACGTCTTTGTTTTTCTATCATACATTAATTACATGGATGCAATAGCCTAACTATCGATATAGGTGAAAATAACTGACTTTTTCGTCAAATGAAAATACGAGAGACTCATGGAAACCTCTCCTCTTTACTGTACAAGGGGTTGTGATCTATATATTACACCAATAAGCATGCAGGGATGCATACTTTGAATATCCAGCAGAAATTGTAGACCATACGGAAACTTTTGGCTTACTACTTTCAGTGTGCTATGGTTTGTGACATACTAATCTTCTCGCATACTAACCTGGCATACAATATAGTATGCAAGTATGTGACTGTTGTTTCATTTCCAAAATATCAACCCGCAATAGAGGTAATGCTCGGAAAATAGTAATTGTATGCATAAAAAATGTATGATAGCTTTGATGCTATACATGATAGCTTCCTGTGAAGATTTTCCACTAAATGCTTAAAACTTTGAGTTATTGGGATTTATTCCTTTAATGCCTGCAAAACTGATTAAGTCTGCCCACTCCTTTTATTCTCATGTCCAAGCAGGGAATAACATCCAGAATACTGAGGAGAGGGTTAGGCTACATCCAATACCTTCTGGCTCCCTACTTATGTAGTGTTCTAGAGTGTAGACGTGTGCCTCATTCCATTTTTCCATTTACACCATAATGAAAATGATTGCTTGGACAGAGGTGTACGTGACTGTAGATCAACACTACTACTCTGAGACACTTTATAAAATCCCACAATTCTCCCTCAGTCTGATCAGAGCTTAGCTGAGGAGTAGATATTGCCTTCTGCCAAATGAGCATGTGTTTGGCATACAGTACAACATTATTGGAATACATGATATTTACTGGTACATCTGCATGATCGAATTTTTTTTAAAGACTTTATATACTATTTTCATGCCCGGACCCCACGATTCATGAACATGTAGATTCAGATAAAAGCCCTTTTCCCTGTTATATGTTGATCCTGAGCTCATTCTTATTCACTGATATTAATAAAGTTGGCTGACTACCCAAAAACATTTGTTATTCATAAAACATTTTAAATGAAGAACTGCAAGAAGTATGTTGGCACTTTCTACATTGACTCCCAAAATCCTTCACTGTGGCCAACTTCCACCTGAGGCATATTCTGGAAATCAGGACCTTTTCAAACCTCTTTCATTACATTGAACTTTCCCAGAGTTTGATCACTCAGTGTATATACAGTGTTCTCCAGAATAATTGTCATCCAGTCCACAGTTTCAATCTTCAAATATGTTTTATTATCATTTTATTTTTCATTTTTGTAAACACATTTTATCCTGTGATTTACAGTAAGTACAGGGATTTTTTCCCAGGAGCAACACAGGGTGAAGGGCCTTGCCCAGGAAAACAACAACAATTGGCCCAGTTGGGATTCAACCCGGGAGCGTTCCAATTACAGGCCTGACGCACTAACCACTGAGCCATATGCTACTCCTTCCAAAGCATCTAAGGGAGAGGCACTATTCAAACTTTATGCATGTTCATGACCAGGTTTCAAACAGCTTCAGATATTCCATTTGTATTACTTTTCAAACTTCCATTGACTTGAATGGTATTTTATCAATTGGATTTCTTCATTGACATTAAAGGGATGATAACAGTACCTCTTTCACTTGAGCCATTCATGCTACAGAGACCAGACCAACTTTATTCCCCATATTTTCACTCTCCCAAATATAAATTATTGAATGTGTCAACTATGATGATTAAAGTTTGCATATATTTACATAATTAGCATAAATGAACTCTAAAACAGTATCTCTTCAACCGTTCAAGCTAGAGCGACCAAACAAACGTTGTTTTAAATGTTTAGGCTATGCCAACTTTAAATGGTTTACTGTGTATCATCCTGTGGTGAGACTATCGGGGGTGCAAGTGGTGCTTGGCCTCTATCATAAAATGATTTTGTATTTTTATTTTATATTGTGTTTCTATGCGGTTATCACAGTCAGACGTCTGCTGGAAGGTTAATCTACGGCTGGATTAGCTTTACATGTCTGTAAACCACTTCTTAATTTTTCAACCGGGGGGTGCAAGGACAGGACAATCTTATGATGTATATTTACGATTAAGATTCTACTTTGTAAAGTTAATCTGAGTCTTTGGGAACTTGTCAGGTTGAGGTGCAACAATTGGAGCATTGTATCACTGTATCACAAACAAAAGCTAGCATGAGGTCCTTCCCAAACAATAAGACAACTTCCCTCTAGCTTCTGCCTTAAACCCAGGGTGCAACTCTCTCACATCGTGGCCCATTTGTTCCAACACATGCTAACTAGGTAAGGCACATTTCTTAACTTATCTAGATCCCCTATAATATAGTGCATCCTGACAATATACTGAAACAGAACACTTGTATTGCTAAGCATATTGTGTGTGTGTGTGTGTGTGTGTGTGTGTGTGTGTGTGCTCCATTATCAGTTGTGTCTATGCTGAATGTGTAATGTAAGAAGTCAGTTCTAACGATGATGTTGTCACACAGCTCTCTCTCCTGAGAAGTTCTATCCTAAAAAGTTGGGATTTATCAACATGTTATTGCTTGTGTAGTCAATTCAATTATATCGTAGGAAGTATTCAGCAATTAAGTTTTGTCAGATGTTCTAAAAGCTCAGTTGAACTTAAATTTGAATTTTCTTCTTGCACACTTAGCTCATGTGTTTGTATATTCTGCATTACTATGAACACAAAAATATTTTATTGGACATAACTAAATTATTTTTAAACAGATATGGTTATGCGGAGTGTATCCAACAAGGCCATATTGCGTTAATTGGCAGGCTTCTAATATGTGAATCATAGGATGGACATCTACACATCTTCTTAAAGCTCTTTCTGCTTGTGTGTGTACATTTACAAGGACAATCTCAAAACATATCCCACTTGTTAGATTTTAAGGTTACAAAATTCCAATTTTAACGGCACAATGTCTTTGTCTAGGTGATTATACTATGTACAATTGCAAAGATAATTTCATAACTTTTAAAAAATACATGCTAAATGAAGTTTAAATGTATCAACATTTCAAGGGATGAAGAGAGGTAAAACAAAAAACTACAAATAAATACAAAGTTTAATGAACAATATTACTATGCCTAGAAACAATTTCCACTGGTGAAAACACAAATCACAAAGATCACACAATAAACATTATGTGCCTCTGCCTTGTTCCTTAACAAAATGTACTTTGCATACATTGTTTGGCTTGCATTGTAATTTAAAGGTAAACAAATTAGTTTTTTCCCTAATTATTCTGTTTTGTCGAAATGCCTGTAGTCATTCAGATTCATTGGAAGTGAGGATTTGAACCAAGGTTCTGATCCCTTTGAAGCAAGCACTTGTTTGCAGTACTGTCATCAAGAGGACCAGCCAGAAAAAACCGAACCCCGCTCAAACGTGGCACCGAACCATGCAAAACGAATAACCGAAAAGGCAGCCAAAGCCACACCATCATATTGGCCAATGCCTACCAATGATGCGTTGAAAAAAGGGAGGCGTGGCGTGAGTACTGTTCGACTGTTGGGAGTGGGCCGGATCTGAGTAGGGTATGGGGGATGTTTAAGAAGATGGTGGGGAAGGATTCCAGTGTTGGTGGAAGGTGGTATTCCTGCGGTCACAAATCTTTATAA
The DNA here is from genome assembly GCA_016801105.1 of Esox niger. Classification (NCBI taxonomy): domain Eukaryota; kingdom Metazoa; phylum Chordata; class Actinopteri; order Esociformes; family Esocidae; genus Esox; species Esox niger. The sequence goes on from JACXGJ010000368.1 coordinate 37,222, forward strand.
AGTCAATGTTACAGGTGGGGTGTTTGAGAATGTGCATCAGTGTGATCATATCAGGGAGGAGGGTACGAGAAGGCAAGCAGAGGTACTCAGGGAACATGGGAATGTAATGGTGAGGAAAGAGGAGACCGGCAAGGGGATGGATGTAGAGCCCCCTATGCATGAATTGGAGAAAGCCTGGGAGGGGTGTAGGAAGACGACCCCAGGAGAAGACCGGATATGTTATGTGATGTTGGAAAAAGTGTTGGATTGTGTGAGACGAGCAGTGTTGGAGCTGTATAATAAGGTGTGGAGGTCTGGGACTGTTCCGGCTAGGTGGAAAAGAGCAGTGGTGTTATAGGCCCAATAGCATTGACGTCCAATCTGGGTAAACTGATGGAGAAGATGGTGGTGGCTAGGCTAGATTTTTTTCTGGAGAAGAGGGATTTGGTGAATGATGCACAGAGTGGGTTCAGGAGAGATCGGTCGACAGCAGATACATTGGTCACGGTTAGCACCGAGATAGCAAGAACACTGACATTGAAGGAAATGACGTGTGTGGCATATTGTGATGTGAAGAAGGCATATGACACGATGTGGAGAGAGGGGCTGTTGATTAAGTTGAGTAGGTTGGGTATAGTAGTTAGGCTGTATGATTGGATCTTGAGTTTTTTGTTTGGGAGGGTGTTCTGGGTTAGGGTGGGGAGGACCTGTCTAGGGAGTTTGAGGTTGCTAATGGTACACCGCAGGGGAGTGTGGTCAGCCCAGTGTTGTTTGTGGTGATGATCAATGACATGTTTGGGGCAGTGGGTCCAGGGATGGTTGTGGCATTGTATGCAGATGATGGGGCAATGTGGAGAAGAGGAAGGAATGTGGACAGGGTAATGAAGAAAATGCATAAAGCAGTTATAGGGGTGGAGGTGTGGTCATTGAGGGTGCAGAATGTCAGTGGCCTAGTCGTGTTTTATGTTGTATTCTAGGAGAGGTTGAAGGGGTGAGATTGTGCCTATATGGGCAGGAATTGGTGCGGATGTCAGAATTTAAGTACTATGGCATATGGTTTGACTTGGAGGACCCACATGCAGTATATTGCTGTGAGATGTCGAAGGGCTGTGAACCTTATGCGGGCAGTGGTAGGGTATGATTGGGGAGCGGATAGACGTACTCTGGTATGTATGCATCAGACTCTGATTAGGTCCATGTTAGACTATGGGTGTTTTGTGTATGGGTATGCAGCTAAGTCAGTGTTGAAATGTTTAGATGTGGTCCAGGCGACCGCGTTACAGCTGTGTGTGGGTGCGTTTAAGAAGTTGGTGGAGGAGAATGGATTAACTGAGAGGGAATTGGGGCCGACAGTCACACTGGGTAATGTTCTGCATTGGTTGTTTCCGAAACCAGGGGTGGATGTCAGTTTATTAGAGGGAAGGAAGGATTGGGTTGAGGAGTGCATGGGTCGATGTGAGGAAATGTATGTTGGTGAGGAGTACTACTACACGTGTCTCCAGATATATACAGATGTGTCAAAGGATCTGGAGAGTGGAAGTGTTGGTGTGGGGGTGTATGTATCTGAATGTGATGTACAGATGGCCCAGAGAATGACAGAACGGGTGTCAGTATATACGGCAGAAATGGTTAGGGCATACAGGACTGAACGCGTCATTGAAAGTGATAGGTAAGCATGAGACAGGGCTGTGTGATGGGTGGAGGAAACAGTTGAACATGTGTTGATGTATTGTGAGGAGCAGTATGATGTTGAGAGGGAACGGTTGTATGAGAAGGTTAGAGGGGAGGGTAGGAAGCGGGATGCAGAGGGGTTGCTGGGGGCGGGATAGGGTATGGGATGGTGGCTAAGGTTGTATGTCAATTTCTCAGGGCTACAGGTCTGAGCGGGAGGATATAGGAAAGGCAGGCCATGAGCGGCCTCACACCAGTACGGTAGGTGGCGGTATATGCACCTTCAATGGATACGATCAGCCATTTATTTAAGAAGAAGAATTAGAAGAAGAAGAAGAAGAAGAAGAAGAAGAAGAAGAAGAAGAAGAAGAAGAAGAAGAAGAAGAAGAAGAAGAAGAAGAAGAAGAAGAAGAAGAAGAAGAAGAAGAAGAAGAAGAAGAAGAAGAAGAAGAAGAAGAAGAAGAGTTGAATATTCATATTACATTACCGTCATGCTGGCAACATTAGAGATTCCGTAGCAACAATAAGACTTCCGGTTTTCAGATGTTGTCTTCAAAATAAAAGTTCGCGATATTAATAATATTATTAATAAAAATAAAATATTAATATAAAAAACTATTCTATAAGCCGCAGTGAATGTATTGTAGGAAATGTTCATGAGACTCTACAAAGTGATTTTTTTGCTTATAATTACTCTATAGTCTCTCCTGAACATTTCCTACAATACAGTCACTGCGGCATATAGAATAGTTTTTCTACAGGGCACTATATATTTCATATCCATTGAATTACATTGTGGCCACTAAGATGGGCGGAGTAAAATGCCAGCAACAATTGCAAATACTCAGTGCCCGTAGATTTTTTTGCATATTATCACGCTATAGACTCGAACATTTCCAACAATACATTCACTGCAGCGTATAGAACAGTTTTTTTTCTATAGGGCAATATGGGTAGAGTAAATGCCAGCAACAACTGCCAATACATAGTGTCCCTTGATTTTTTGCATATTATCACTCTATAGACTCTCCTGAACAGTTCCTAAATTGCTTTCTCTGTGGAATATTCAATAGTTTATGAGCAGTGAGGCAATATTCATTCCATACTCAGTCATTGGAATTGTCAGGATTTTGCCCCTGGAACGTGTTACAACACCCATTTTTTATTGAAATTACTCTTAAATATGATCAAATATGAATAGTTGTCAATAATTTTAGAGGTACATTTTTTAAACAATTAAAAAACTCAATTTATGTCAGTTTAAAAATAATGCGTTGGTATTGTTTATTTTGAAAATGTCCTAATTTTCGTGTCCCGGAAGTTTTTTTTATTTTTATGTTGCTCACAAGACGCTGATCATACAACAACGACGATGATAGCCTCTCATCTTCTTGCTTATTACTTCACAGAGTTACACCATGACAAAGTTCAACAAGTAAGTATCTTAGAATATCTATTACTTTTGTTGCGTTTAAAAAAAAGAAACAACCATATTTTACAAATAATATTGGCCGTTAAGTAACACTATGGAACGTAAGCCACATGTGTCGTGATGACCCGTCTCGGATCAAGTTGCCGGCATTACAGCAGAAGTCTATTCTTCTCAATCTCCTCGAGTATTGTCGAAATTTATTTAGCTTCTTCGCAACTTACTACTTAGCTAAGTTTATTTTGGGTCAATAATCCCCCAAATAAATGTGTTTCGAAACGAACTTACACTTCTCCATCGTAAATGGTGAGATCCCCACTATTCTTCAATACATTCTTAGGAATTGTTTTCTAATATGGAATACGCGCAGTATCCCGTCAAAGACAATTAAGGTCAAGAGACAGACAAGCCTATGTAAAGTTACAGAAGGTGGATACAAAAAGTACATTTTGTTTCCGCATTTCAATGTCGGCAATGGCCCTGACTGATTACCGGTCTCTTTAGCTAAAATTCCACACCTTGCCACTCCTTTATAGACAGTGACTAAGAGACACGACATAGTGGGCAAACAATGACTACATCTTGAACACTTGAAGCCCTGACTATATCAAGAAATCGAAGCATCACGACTGACCTGTGCTTTGAGGAATTGACAGTTGGGTTTCTCAATTTGGTTTATCTCAACCAGAAACAAATGAAAATGTTCCACATCACAGACTTACAAAAGCACTCCCACATAAAATACTAGGGAGATGACGATCAAACAGGTCTTGGACAATTGGCCAGCTGCTCAATTATGTTCTGAATGTACGTGTTAGGAGATAGGATTGAAATTATAATGCAGAGTGAGTTGCTGTGCCAAATCTTCCTTCTACTTTCACATTTCAAAATGAACTCAACTGCACATTCTGGGTTTGTCAAAGGCTGTGGTTGTCATACTTTATGGCTGATCAACTGTGCCATTTGTATTTAGATGGTGTGTCTACGATAGTAATATGTCAAATCTATATTAATCTACCCAATTTCACAGACACACCACTTAAAAGTTAAATTATTGATGGATTTTAACAAAATATCATAAAATGTATAACTTGTGTTTCTGGAAGTGGATTACTCCTTTTCTCAACTCCACAAATTTAGATTGAGTTAACCGAAGCCAAGATTAGTTTTTGTTGACTGAAGGACATACAATGAAGTGCAGACTATTATTGTGGTGCTATAATCTGCAGTTTTTCTTGAAATAAATTGTGACATGGGAGCTTAAGGCTGCCAATCAGCTGCATTTCTTTATAGATGTCTCTACTGTTCAAATATATATGTTTATGTATTCATCCCTTCCCATTTTGTCCAGTTCCCTTTAAAGATCTTTGTGTAACTACTCGCAGGCTAAGGAGAGTTGAAGGTCGAAGTACCAGATTATTTTGTGCTGTCACACCAGTTCTGACTAGCTCAGACCAAAGACAACTAGCGTCAGATTTCTTTGACATTTTGAAGCCTGCTCTTCTCTTTTTTGATTGGTTTCCTGTCAATGACTCTTCTTTCGTGGCTACTCTGTTGTCCGTAAGACATGACATTATTATTATTATTATGAATCATACATTACTATGAATCAGATGTAATGATGCCAGATGAATTTGGCTGTGCCCTTTGGGACATAACCGTGGTCTTGTCTTAGTTACTGGCTTTGGACACTGGTGATAATAGGGCAAAGCAGCAGTCTACCACCTCTAGCAATGTTGCCTGGAAGTCTTTTAACACAATTTCAGGCTTTTACTGTTGTTCACGTTTGTACGGCCTGTGAGACTCGCAAAATACAATTGTTGTGTTTGGTTTGCAATCTGATATCACTTGTGTAATGTGTTCCACTTCCTCCATTCATGGTGCTTCTAGCTGAGGGAAATGTTCTGCCAGTCAGTGTTGCTCAGTGTGACTCCTGTTATTTACATTAGTGTGGGGTGGGGCCCTGAGGGACATCAGCTGCTTGTACACGGCCGTAGCCTAGCAAAGGCGTTCCATTCCTGGAGTCAGAGCCATTTAGTAGGTCAGGGGGAGGGTTGTTTATTCCTAGGGAAATGTGTGGTATTATGTTACACTACAACAGCATGTTGTCAGGGGAAGGAGACTTGATATGTCATCTTGAAAGGGTTGGGAGGCATAAACCAAGGGATATTATAGACGGAATGCCTAACAAATAAGATAATGTGGGGTTGTCCATTGTTTGTCTCTGATGACTGCTTGTCAGTATTGTCATCCAGAATGATGAGGAAACAGTCTCTATTCGGAATCAAAGCAAACCATTGTTATGATGACAGTGTAGGATTATCCATATGACGGTTGGCGTTTTATCAGAAGCAGTTTAAGGCTTGTGCACGCATGCTCATGTGCACGCATGTCTTAATGGTGCGCACATTTTCAGGACAAGGTGTCTTTTAAAAATTCCTTTAAACTTACTATAACTAATTTAATATGTAACCTTAACCGCATATTTTAAATATGTTTTTATTCAAGGACTGGGGATATGTCCTTTGAATATGTACCTGATTTCCCTGCCTAACCCCTTGTCAGCACTGATTATTTAAATCAAGTCGGAATTACCGAACAAAGCTTACTTATCCATCTTTGTATGTCACCCTTTCCCAAGATCTGGTGGAAAATACATCCTACCAATATGGCTACATTACCCTCTTTTTCCTGCCCCTTTCTATCTCTTAAGGTGGATAAATACCTGTACCACCTTCGGTTATCCGATGAGAACCTGATGGATGTGTCGGTAAGATTCCGACGGGAGATGGACAAGGGACTGAGCCGTGACTCCAGCCCCACTGCCTCTGTCAAGATGCTGCCCACATTTGTTCGCTCAACCCCTGATGGAACAGGTAAGGATGTGGAAGGTGACTGACAGATGAGTCGTTTTGAAAGAGTACAACTTTTAACCTTTTTTCCTCAAAGAGAATAAAGTACCATTTGGGATACACACTAAACTCAGCTTGCAACCAGGATATCCCATTTTGTTCAGAATTCTTCATTTTCCAACGGCCTGGAAAAATCTCATACAGTACATCCAGCTAAGGTTGAATCATCGGACCACGAGTCCTACTTGCTGTCATTTCAGACCTGTGTCTTGCCTAAAACTCCTCAATGCATTGTAACTGGCTTCAGGAAACTTTAATATTATACTTCTAAATAACTTTGTCTTGGCAACATGTGTAGCTGAGAACAAGCTGGTAAACTGTTATGTGTGGCAAATGAGTGGTGGAATAGACATATTTAGACCAGAATGACACAGCTATCTCCAGTTCATTTAAGTTTGTTGGTTTACTTACTTAAATAGGGTTTATTCAATCAAATGAACACTTACTGCTCGGATATATACTGTGTGCACAATTATTAAGTAAGTGAGTTTTCGGATCGTGTCATTATTTCTGTGCAAATTCTTCAACTCCAAACAATATACACTTGAATGCTCATTAGATTGAATAATTTTCAGTTGATATTGATGTAATGAGGTAGGGTGTGGCTACAGTGTATAACACCTTATATGAAGGTGTGCATAATTATTAGGCAACTTCATTACCTCAGGTAAAATGGGCCAAAAAATTGCCTTTCAGTATTTTTGACTCTGAAGTCAAAAATACTGAAAGGCTTTTCAGACTGATGTAAAACTCTTGAAATAGCTAAACAATTGAAATGTGACCACCAGGCAATCAAAGGTTTTGTTGCAAATAGTCAACTGAGGTGCAAAAAAGGCCTGGAGAGGATGCAAATTAGCTGCAAAAGACCTGGCCCCCTTCCTCTCCTGACTTAAATCCTATTGAGAATTTGTGGGCCCGTCTAAATGTGAGATTTACAGTCAGGAGACAGCATTAAGGGGGCTGTCTTTGCTGCTACAGTGAAAGTTGATAATGAACAGATAATTCTGCACACTGATGTATTCCCCTGAGAAATATCAAAATTTACTTTTCCTTTGTTAAACATTCAAGGTTTGAGGTTCAATTTTTATCTTGGATTGACTGAGAACATTGTGTTTTTTCAACAATAAAATAAATCTTGAGGTATACGATTAATAATAATTGTGCATGCAGTGTATGGCAGTTTTTCTCAAGTTGCCTAATACATTTGCACATTACTTAAAACAATGTTGTGTTGCTCAGTAACTGTTTCAAGGGCTTTTAGAAGGACAGTGCATTTGGATGCTCCATGTTTGCACTGCAAGAGTCCCCCTATTATAACAGAACCAAAGCAAACATCCATACCTCTGGATACCTTCTTTCTAATGTCATCTTCTAAATACAGGTTAAATGCTGAGCCAGTAGCACATTTCCGAAGGCTTGGATACAAATGATCTGGAACAAATTTCCCTACATTGCATTTGGAAAGTACTCAGTCCACTTCACCTTTAACACATTTTATAACAGCCCATTTAAAAAATTGATGAAAATGGAAATGATTTAATTGATCCTCATCAATTTAAAAACAAGACCTCACAATGAAATTTTCCAAAATGGGTTTAGACATTTGCAAATGCATTAAATGAATAGAAACAGAAATCACATATATATAAGTATTCAGATCCCTTTGCTAATTACTTTCATATAACTTTTATTGGGGAGTGGCATCCATCTGGCCACTCTACTATAAAGGCCTGATTGGTGGAGTCCTGCAGAGATGGTGGTCCTTCTGGAACATTCATGGAGCTCGGAATTCTGGAGCTCAGTCATTGTGACAAACAGGTTCTTAATCACCTCCCTGACCAAGGAGCTTATTCCCAGAAAGTGTGTTGGTTGTTCCAAAATTCTTTCAATTCAGAAGGATGGAGGCCACTGTGTTTTTCTATGGGACCTCTTAAAGCTGCAGAAATTATTTGATTTGGTAACTTTTCCCAGATCTGTACCTACACAAAAATATTCTGAGCTCTACAGACAGTTCCTTTGCTTTATTGTTTTTTTTGTTGTAATTTGCTTTGTCAATTTGTAGGACCTTTTAATATAGGCAAGGTTGTGACTTTCCAAGACATGTCCAATCAATTGAATTTACAGCAGGTGGACTCCAATAAAGTTGTAGAAAAATCACCAGAATGATTGGTGGAAACAAGATGCACCTGAATGTAATTTGGAGTGTGAAAGCAAAGGCTCTGCTTACTTAAATCTTTTATTTCTTATTTTCTAATATTTTTAAAGACCTGTTTTTGTTTTGTAGTTAAGGGATTTTTTTAAAATCCATTTTGAATATGGTTGTGATGTATCAAAATGTGGCAAAAGTGAAGGGGTCTGAATACTTTCTGCATGCTTGATATATTTATACCTTTCAAAGCAGAGGATCTCTTTACTATGTTCCAAGGTGGAGATCAGACCGAATACTCTGAACTCCAATATGCTCAGGGCTTTTACAACTACATTGAAAAATGCATGCAAAAGCCTCTATACCTCAATTCAAGTAGAATCAGTTGCTGTTTTTGACACTCCAGGATGCTACTGTAGATGTCATGCCCTAGTCAATAGTTTAGGGTCATCTGCAGAAAACTGAACTCCAATTGCACAAATCTGTAGCAATAGCAGTAGCCACATTGTTTCCTGCAAACAGTGTATCTGCCAAACAAACATTTCGCATTTGGGTGGACAGCTTTAGATCTCCTTCATGACTTTAAAAACTTCAAAAGCTGGTCCTCGGCAATCTAGAATTGATACAAACTTGACAAATTTTTATCTAATTATATCTCACTTATTTATCTCTCTCCAAACCTCTGCCTATTTCAGCAATCGCATTGCCCCATTTACATTTTGTCATAGTATGTCAGACAAAACATTGTATGATCTGCTATTATCTATTCCAAAATTGGCTTCTTTGAATCTTTTTATTATATTATGTACCGTACATTATGAGATCCCCAAACTCTTTGTAATTTTACATTGAGATATTTTATTCTTAAATTGTTGCACTATTTGGCCATGCAGTCTTTCAGAGGGGTGAACCCCTCCCCATCTTTACTTCTGAAAAACTCATCCTCTCTGGGTAGCTTATTTTATACCCAATCATGTTTCCAATTAACCTAATTAGTTGTGAGAATATGCCAGTTTTTTTGTATCACACAGCTTGTCCAGTCTTGTTGCCCCTGTACTAGCTTTTTTTTTTATTGTGTTGCTTGAAATTCCAAGTGGGAATGCATTTTTCGAGAAACAATAAAACATTTTAGTATTTGATATGTTGTCTTTGTACTATTTTCTATTGAATATAAGGTTTAAGTGATTTGCAAATCTTTGCGTTCTTTTTTTATTTTCAGTTTACACAGTGTCCCAACTTTTTTGTAATCGGGGTTGTAGTTTAAATAATAAATATTAAATAAAAATTATTTTGGATTGTCCAAATTAAATGTCACAAGATTAAACATGGGAATCTTGTTTAAAAATACATTTTGAATATAATCTCACATTCTAATTCAGTGGTTCTTAACCTGGGTTCGATCGAACCCCAGGGGTTCGTTGAGTCAGTCTCAGGGGTTCGGCGGAGGTCAAGACAAACATGCGACTCATTTGAAATATTCATTATTATGTTTTTGTTTTTGTGTGAAAATAATGCTTTGATGGTTTTGTTCTTTAAACACAGTGATGTTGATGCACAGTTAATTCTGTGCACCAGTAAAATATGTTTTAGATTTGAAAAAAATCGTATTTTATTTTCTAATTAAGAAGGGTTCGGTGAATACGCATATGAAACTGGTGGGGTTCAGTACCTCCAACAAGGTTAAGAACCACTGTTCTAATTATTTCATATTCAAGACTAATGTGAAGATGTTTATTTAATTGTTATGTGATCAACATTAATCTCTTTGTTAACTGAGCCTCTCATATGGCCTCAAACAGTTATTTCATATTGTGGATCTGGTGATTTTTAAGAGTGACTAGAAAGGAATGGTATTTGAGTAAATACAGTGAAGTGCAGCATCGACCAGGGTCAAACCTCTGTTTGCCCAGCTTGTTGACTCAGGTGATTATTGTTACATTAAACCCCTGCCAGCAGATAAGTGTCTATCCAGGTCCCCACCAAACAACCTGTCTCCCTCCTCCCTTTCTTTCAATTCTGTATTTCTTATTGTGGTTGTAGCTGTCAATCTAGTTCTTACATTTCAATTTTTCAGTCAATATTCCTTTTTTGTCAGTTTGTTTAGTTTTAGCTAAGCCCATGTGTACTTGACATTATTAGCCCAGCCCTAAAGTGAGGGATGAGGAAAAATAATAAAATTGTCAACATTTCCACAAGGATGCCATTTATTGACAAGTTAATCATATTTCTACTACCAATCTGTACTACCCATTTCACTCATTTTGTGTCAGTAATGACTGGGTATTTCTTACAGACTAAATAAATCTGGCTAACGGCCAAGTACAAGAATTTATCACGCCTAGCGAAAACTTGCCTGTGCATCCCGGCAACATCTGTATGGGATGAAAGGGTTTTCTAGGCTGCAGGCCCGATAGTCCACAGACTACGTAAACCTACATGTCTACTCACTAAGCACATGGACATGCACATTTTAATAAACTGTCATAATAATATATACAGTCCCCTCCAAAAGTATTGGAAATGAAAAGCTGGCATTCTGAACTCTTGTCTCATACTCATCTTTTGATCTTAAACCCAAATGTCTTCAGTGAACAACAAAAACAAAGGAATTTGCCATGCCGTTCCAATAATTTTGGAGGGGACTGTACACTGGCTAATTATTATTAAAATTTTTGATCTTGCATCTATGGACGCGCTAGACAGATTTAGTTTGTTTTTGTTCTTTAGTTTTATCTAATTTATTCCTGGTTAAACTTCCTTCCTAGGATATTTTCTTATTCACTGGAACTTGAACGCATTGATAGATTTGATTAATGTAGACAGTAACACAACCATAATCCATATATTAAGTGTAGTGTTGTTTCTAAAGTATTGTTTTATGGGACTGGATTTATACATCTCTGTGCTAATTCTTTGGAGGCAATGTGTGTTTTTTGACAACATTTATAGGTCATTTGCAATTGTAATTAGTGGCAAAACCACTTATAACAATAATTTGAAATGAATCCCTTGTTTTGATACTTTTCCATTGCTTTGATGTATTTGAATACAAAATCACTTGACAGCTTATGCATTTGGTTATTTGCTGCTGCTATGGCATTTCTGAATCTGAATGTCTCCCAAGTAATAGTGTATCTAGACTGATTGTTTATAATGGAACGTTATTGAAGTTGTTCCTGTAACTCACTAGAAACTTTCTTTAAACTTTTTCGTAAAGTAAAGCAAAAGGTGAAGTCGTCAAAAATGTTTGCCTTACACCCAATGCACTTGTGGATATCTGAGAGGATTTGATTTCAATGAGTAACTGGTAAATCTTTCAGATGACAAGGTTGAGCTCTTAAGAGGTTACTCTCACTTATAAATCCCTCTTTGATCATAAGGAGCAGTGCTAGGGGTTGGTTTGGCATAGGGGCAATTTTTTTTCTTGCCTTGAGTGTTTGATCAATAAATCATAATACTACGTAGATTGTACTGATTGTGACATAAGTGTCAGATGAGAAATATTCGCTCTTATCAACTGAACAAATAGGTCTGACCTGTGGATTTCTCTCTTAAATGAAGGTGGCCTGTCATGTCTTATTTATGTCACTATATTTTGTCGATAATTGCGTTTTCAGATGTCTGGCTTATTTGCTATAGGCTTTACCAGCCTTTAAATGGCGCTTCTGTTGTTTCACATCATAACTAAATGTGTATACTGAAAATGTTGAGATTACAAAAGGGGGAATGACAAATTCGGTGCACCCTTAATGTTAGGCTAACATGACTGGCATGGAGCGGTAGTGAGTGCATAGTCAGCCAGAGAACATCAGGGTGATCCACAGCTGTCGTTTTCCCAGATCTATATGCTGTAGCCTTTGTTATAAAGAAAGCAAAACCCATTCATTTAGATACAACAGACACTGTTGCTTTGTATAGCTCAACCCTATTGCCTATATTCCCTTCTATGTCTTTGGAACTTTGGACTACAGTTTCTTTGTTTTACGCATGGCTTTCTACCAATCAATTAATGATTGTAACAGTTCTCAGAGTTGTATAGAACTAATGGTTTTGTCCTAAAGTTTCCTCTTTTTTCCTCTTTAAAAGAAATAACAACAAGAATGAAAGCATAGGCTTTCATAGGTTTTAGGAGAGAACAAATCTTTATTTTCTATTACTTTGAAGCACACAATTAAATGTGATCAATTTCTGAAGACAAGCTTGCTTCAATGCAGGCTGTGATGTATAGACTTCCAAACTCACATATGCTACTGGAGGATCTGTGTCTGTGGCCAATTCAATTCCTTCACAATTGTGTAAAGAAACACATCAGCAATTACTGAAGAATATTGATTTTAAAAAAGGTTGTGTCTGGCCCCAAGATGTAGTGACTAAGTGGCTGAGAATTCATTATAGACAGCATGGCGTACCTCTATTCTGTTCCACTCTATGTACCCTTCTTGTCTGTTTTGGTCTGGGGACTAATGTGTGTTTGTGAGTAAAATAGAACAGCAATGAAAGGACTATCATAAGCAAAAACGCAAAAGGTCTCATATTTGGTCCACCAGCCATTGCTATTGGTAGATATAACATTCTACCAGCTATTCAGATGTTTTACCCGCCCAAATAAATTGTCTACAATTAAATGACAATGCTAATAAAGAATGAATATCCTGCATAATGTCTCAAAATAATGTATTCCCAGTAAAAAGTGGTATGCTGCCACTTCCCAGGAAGTGGTATAATGCCCAATTTCCTTTTAACTTTTGTTACCCAAGACTTTCAGGCAACATTGATCAGTGGCCACTTTAAGGGGCTGGAGGTCATCATGTTAATATTTTTTGGTGTCACACTCAATACCTGAATGTGATTAGGATAAGAATTTGGAGTCTTTGCTAGCAGTTGCATTTTGAACTGAAACCCACCAAGCAATGTAAACAAACACTTTCTTAAGGAGATACTGGGGTGAAAATGACATGTGGGGCTTAAGGAAATTAGTCTTTAATTTCATTGTCCAGGCCCCCAACACCTCCAAGGGTATACATTTAGTCAACTTTCCAGGGGTTTTGTTATTTTATCTGAGAATCATTTGTGTATCTGACTAATGTCAACTGAGCTGTCCTGTCTTTCAACTGTAAGTCTATCCCTGGGATTACACCTACAATTGAGCTTTGTGGGTGACCAAGGTACCACAGGGAGGTGCTAGAGGGCAAGGCAGCCCTGTCTAATGTTCCACTCATACACCCTGGACAGTGTTGGGACTAATTATCCATCTTAATGCTGGACCCCAGACATTAGTATGCTGCAAGGTTTAACTATTCTACTCCCTTTTCTTGCATTAGGTAACAGATGTTGAACAATGTGCTACATTTGCATGCTTTCTGTGAAAAAATCATTTTCTTCAAAGGTCAACTATGCTTTTATTCCTGATTCCTCCAGAAAAGGGAGATTTCCTGGCTTTAGATCTGGGTGGAAGCAACTTCCGGGTCCTGTTGGTTAAGGTATCTGACAACGGCAAGCAAAAAGTGGAGATGGAGAACCAGATCTATGCCATTCCTGAGGAGCTGATGAGAGGCTGTGGTTCAGAGGTGAGAGGGAATAAGAACTGAATTATTCTTATACACATAGTCAAGTGACAACGTTACAGTGCTGTTCTTCTTTAAGTTTTACAGTGTTGACCTTTTGAATACTTTCAGTCTCCACATTCAGACCCTGGAGTTCAAAGAATAGTAGGTCTGAATTTATTATATTTGACCAGTTGTAATACGACATTACAACTGTTGATGGTTGACAATGGGAATAGGTCTGCTGGTCTAGAGTCAAGTTCATGACAGGATGAGATCAACAGTCCCCAGAAACGGGGCAATCCTATCATGTGGGGCAATCCTATCTACTTATGAGTTAAGTGTAATTACATGGTTAAGATGACAAAATAAGTGTTAAATCTGGCATGTTAAACCTATTAGAACATCACTAGTACTCTGTGGTAAAAAAAGCATTATCAGACAAGGTGGAATGCACAGGTGGAAGTTGACTAGATTTGTTTGTTATACAGGAGACAACCTGTTCCTTTTTAAGTATTAACAGGCTGTTCTTTTGTATTTTATGTCCCCTCTCAACAGTAACATGGTTAGTTTTCAATCCCTATTTGAAAACAATGTCAGCTATATATTGGACAGAACCTAGCTAATTGTGGCTAACAGCTAGGCTTTTCCCTCTTGTCTCCAGAGCAATCCAGAATATCTGGAGACTTACATGCGCTGAGAAGTGCAGACAGAAAATTGGGTTTTTAGTTAGAGAAGCGCTGCTAAAATATGACAGGACAGGAAATGTGTAGGGGCTAGAGAATAATTGCGTGATCGGGAATATATCATGGGGGAAAAAATGACATCACAGGACCAGTATTGCTGGATCTTCACTTCCTTGTCAACCACTACTGTGAAGAGGTTTTGGTATTAGGTTTTCAAGGTATTTCTTGGTCTTTGTTTCGTCTAAAACATTGGGTGATTGATGTCTGTAAGCAGGGCTGTGTTCACTAGGCACAAAACTCTATAAACTGTTTAAAACAATAAACATACCCATGTTTTAAACAGTTTTCTCTTGTTTTTTGTCTATTGAAGCAAACCCTGTTTTTGGTGCCATTGGTAGTGCTTTTCAAATTAATCCCAGGGTCATTCATAAGGAATGTGGTTGCTTAGCGCTATAATGTAATATTTATATTATTCTACCATTTACATTATAATGTTGCTATTTTACTAGAAAAGAGGGGTTGTTAGCACACTGGTAAAAGTTAAAAATCACAATCTTTTTTCCCCCCTTAGCTTTTTGACCACATTGCTGAATGCCTTGCTAACTTCCTGGAGAAAATGGGAATAAAGAGTAAGAAGCTTCCTCTTGGCTTCACTTTCTCCTTTCCCTGCCAGCAGACAAAACTGGACGAGGTGAGGATTAGGCACTTGTGGATCGCATTTTAAGGTCATTGGGTTGATCCAAACATTGCAGAAGATTTCATTGCCTATGTGTGTTTCTCTGTTAGAGTATTTTGGTGTCCTGGACCAAGGGCTTCAAATCCCATGGGGTGGAAGGGAAAGATGTGGTCAGTCTTCTAAGGAAAGCTATCAAAAAGAGGGGGGTGAGTCAAGTTTTTTTTTAACTAGTGATCTGTTTTCTGTGCCATGTCTTATCGAAATGCTGTCTTAAGAATATTGAAAACATACAGCCTTCCGAGGTTGCACACTTCTGCTTTGTAAGGTGGTTTCCTGTTGTGAAAATGAAAGGTCAGGGTTTGATCATTGCTGCTGTAGGTTACAGCAAGAGAACCAACAACGACAGATGGTACTCGCAATCCTTTCTTCATCAATAATCAACAGAAAGGCAATTTTATAGTTGACAAATGCTAAGTTCACACCTAGCTTCAATAAGGCCATTTTGTGTAACTCAATCATTCTCTAATTTTGACTGGGACGAATGTTTGCCTTTACAGTACTGCTTCAACTGTCGTGTTCAAGGGTGTACACGGCCCGTGTCAGAAACCCCCATTTTTTTCCCATAGGATTGAGATCTGGGCTTTGACCCAGGCAATTCATTAACCCCCCAGTTCTTCTGTGTGCCTGTGCTTTCATTCTTTTCAAAGGCAGTATTTTATGGCATTGTAGCCAAACACCTTTGTCTCATCTACTTGGGCACCACCTGCACTGTTCCAGTAGTTTTGGTGTTTAACTTGGTGTTGTCTGGAAAACAACACCAAGTTGTCCAGACAACACCAAGTTACAACAGCTAGTTGTCCAGACAACACCAAGTTACAACAGCTAGTCGTGGTTTGGTGTTAGGGCAATTGCAATAAACACACCTCCACAAAACCACAATATAATTGTAGCTGCAGGGATATATCCACTGTAGCCCGTTCCTTATCAACATTTAGGCTTTAGGACTATATTAATTTTAATTATTAACCATAATTAAATGTATTTTGATCTGTTAAACATTTCTTTGGTGGCTACATGATGCTGTATGTTATTTCAAAGTTGATGTCTTCACTATTATTCTACAATGTGGAAGATGGTGAAACTAAAGTAATACCCTTGAATGAGTAGGTACATCCCAAAACATTTTAATCACACTGTATATACCCCAATTCCAGTGCACAATCCTGGCTGAAATTTGCTGGTAAATGACAAATGGAAATTATGTATAATAATCTTTCACTCACGTTTTTGCTCATTGTGTTAATTAAAGGGCTACAGCCTGGCTGCCTTTAAACCTTTCCAAACAAGATATGTGCATGCAACAACATCATGGCATCATAGAATGGTTGTTAAGTGACTCTTGTATTGCTTCCCCTGTGGTTTACTTTGAAGCATGAAAATGATTGAAATCAATAAAGGAAAGTGGGCTACCACAGAGTGGGCCTTTTCAGTATGGATCTGAAGTTTGAATACACCCTTAGATATGAAAGGACAAATATTGTAAAGCTCAATGTGAACATGAAGTTTATTTTCAAAATATTCTTTTGCCATCTTCCAAAATAATGTGATCTCTGATGAGACGTGCTCTCTGTGTCAAACTCTGTGCTTCTCTATGATTCTTTAACACCATTCTCTAACTGGAGTATGTAAAAAGAACATAAAAACGTATGATTTGATTGACTTTTTTTTTAAAGAGAATTGTAATTTTGTGCAAAACATTAGTTGGGTAATATGGGTCCCAAATTGAAGGAGGACATAATAGAATGTGTAACCCCATAGATCCTACTGTAATCAACTGAAACGAGCTCAGTAATTACCAAAAGCACACTGTCCTATTGTATATCAATATTATGTATCAATACACAGTGCCTTCAAGTATTCATACCCCTTCACTGTCTCTATATTTTCTTGTTAGACTTAATTAAAAAGTCTTAGATATATGTTTGCCAACCTACAAAATACATCATAATGAAATGGCAAAAACACTATTAGATATTTATCGGCAGAGTACTGCAAAGCGGCAGAGCGCTGCTAAGTTGTGATGTGCAGCAACAGAAAAACATATTTTTTATCTCATATGAGATAATTCAGTCAATGTGTTACAACAAATGTTTTTTTATTTAAATTGGTCTGCAGAATGAGCTCTTCAAAGTCTGCAAACTTGAATTATTTGAGCCAGATTACAATAATTTTAAAGACAATGATGATTTTGATAAATATTTTGATTCCAAAACACTTTATTAGCTATTTATGCCATTTTATTGAAAATAAATTACTGAAGTATCTTGTATATGGTTTGAAATTAACACCCATCAAGCACCAAATGCGGGCAGATTTTACATTTGGCGAGTAAACCTCAGAAGGCAATCTGCCACACTGGCGGGTAAATGTTTATACCCAATGTTTCCCGCTTATTGTAATCTGAGCGGCAGAGTGCCGCTATGCGGCAGAGCGCTGCTAAATTGTGATGTACAGCAACAGAAAAACCTAAATTTTTTAAAAGCTTAGTGCATTTTCCATCACGCGAAGTTCACTAACGCATGAGCATCAGAGCAGGGCAATAAGAAGAGTCATAAGTTAGCGAGTGAGGTCCAAGAAAAGTAACTGGTTGTGTTGATGCACGCGCACGTTTGTCTTGAACTATCAGCAAGTGGCTGTCATATTGATATAAAGAAGGTAGCCATCATCTGAGCGACACCCCAAGAAGCAAGCTAGCTAACTGTCACAGCTTGACAGTTAGTGTCATGCAGGAAATGTAAGGGATTTGGCAGCCACAATTATTCCTATGTGGGGTGTGAGGTTAATCATATTATAAGGTGTAGCCCTTGAGAAATGGTTAGAGCTTAAGTTAATGTAGACAACCTTCCTAATATAAAAAAACATTTTTTTTATGTTGTTGTTAATTTACTTTTTTTAATTATCTTTGGAGAGGGATTGTGTTATAAATCCAGGAGGTGTTTTAAAAGTATTGTCAAATAATGTTAAGTTGACAAGGAAGAGAGACTGGAGTAAAGGGATGATATTATTGCAATGCACAAAAAAATGGTT
Source organism: Esox niger (assembly GCA_016801105.1). NCBI lineage: Eukaryota > Metazoa > Chordata > Actinopteri > Esociformes > Esocidae > Esox > Esox niger. The sequence continues at coordinate 55,351 of JACXGJ010000368.1, forward strand.
TGTAGCATCATATTGAATAATAACATTTTGTGAGAAATGGATGATTGAAGATAAAGGAGTTTCAAGAGGCTGGCTAGAGTAGGATGCTGAGGCTGTGGTTATTATTTGTTTTGTGTGGCCAGTATGCTTAAGATGAAAGCCGAACCCACTCATTTGTCATCGGAAATAAAGTTTGTATAAAACATAATACCTTTATTATCGCAATGAAATGTACTGAAATGAATGTACATTTGACACAAAATGCCAACATATTATTTTGGCTGGTAAAAAATTTGATTTTTCCATCTTCCAGTCCCCTTGGCAGGTGAGCCAAAAGTTACTTCCGAACACTGCTCATGTATCTATACTACTGGTCAAAAGTTTTAGAGCACATACATTTTCTCCAGTTTTATTGATCTTCACACAGTTTGCCTTAATATACTCTGAAATGTAAAGCATTGAAAAAATTTACAATTGGAGACAAAAACAAAATGGAATAAGTTTTCACCTTGAAATTGATGTTTTCAAAAGTACTATACCTTTTTGTTTATCACATATGTGAGCTATAATTTGTATGACATCCAGTCAAGTTATCTACATCCATGGAAGTAGATGCATCCTGGGTTGCACTATACTTTTTTGACGGCCGAAAGGGCTGTTCAAATTCCAGAATTCCGGCCATGTAGAGCTGCTACGGGACATATGTTTTAAATAGCCCAGCCATCTATTAGCCTACATTTAAACAGCAAAAAAAAAAACATTTGTGTTCCAACATTTTTTAAATATTTTTTTGGTCTGCAGAACGAACTCTTCACACTCTGATCTAAATTATTTGAGCCAGATTACAATTATTTTTATAGACAACAATGTTTTTGCAAACAATTTTGATTCCAAAATCATTTGGAATTTTCAATCTGAATTAGAGATTTTGAGGCCAATGTTCGAAACTTCTCAACAAATAGATGTCAGAGCGTTTGACAGCTCTGCAGAATGTTATAGATTATAAATCATTTACTGAAACTTGTTTGTGTCTAAATTTCAGTATGTTTAAATCTAGTTCAGAATTGTTTTGTGATGCACCATAATGTAGCCTAATTTTCCACCATTATTTAATAGACTAACACTTTTCAGACGTTTATTTGTTGCATCCACTCTGATCGACCAAATGAAAAAACACTCAAGCATGTGAAAAATATTTGAATTTCCTAAATAGATAATGCATGTTAAAATGTATGGATAGAAATGTTGCCCTATTGCTTATTAAACATTGAAACATGTTTCACTACCTAAGGAAAGCTATTAAAAATAACTAGGCTTTTCTGTGGTCTTGCTGGCCTCAGTTGCTTCATCACTTGTTTTGTTTTTTTAAACTGGCCTGGAGATGTCTGCTTTGCCTTGGACATTTCAGAGTTGTATGCTGGATTTGTTGCTGGAGTGTGTGGCTTTGGAATCTTGCGCCATTCTTAGTTTACAAACAAACACTCAGTTGTGTCTTATTGTAAGATCGAGCGATTCCACCGTACATTTTGGCTGTCGATATTTTCATCTGCTGGACAACTACACCTGATACCGGCGAAAAGCTGTCATTTGCCGGTTAAAGTAAATACTGGAATGCATCATGTTTAAGGATTAGTCACTGGTCCGTTGAGTCAGTTGTAAATGAATTAGTGAATGATGTCCTTTTTGTATTTGTCCTCAGGACTTTGACATTGACATTGTCGCTGTAATCAATGATACAGTGGGCACCATGATGACGTGTGGATATGATGACCATCATTGTGAAATAGGCCTCATTGTTGGTAAGTCCCCTTCCATCCTAACATATGGCAGGGCTTTACAGTGCCTTCATTTTATTCGCATACACAGGAATATTTAGCTTTTTGAATTCCTCCAATTAATGTAGGAGCGCCCAGTACACCTTGAAATATTGTTTTTTATTTTAAATCAATCAATCACATTTATTTTATTGAGCCCTTTTTACATAAGCAGCTTTTACAAAACACCCAGCCTTAACGAGTCAAGCCTGGTACTCCGGCAGGAGACAGGGAATATTACATCTACAAAGATTTATAGTGGAGAAGGAGACTTGTAGCCCCCAGCACAATAATATAGCAGCGTTAGACCTTGGGGCTGAGACAGGGGGCTTCAGTGACACTGTGGCCCTATCCGGGGGAGGCTATGGACAAGGCCCAACAGGCAGGAAATCAATTCACCCAGATTGCCAAGCATAAATGGCTTTAATCACTTTTTTATTGTACGCCACCTTCAATATTTTACCTTTCATATTTTAGTTGTAGGTCTCTTTGTTAGTGTGCATTTGAATTTTTCGACTGAGGCACACAGACATTTCTTGAGGAGCAATGACTATACTTATCCCCCTTAGCCTATGGGAAAAAGTATGGGTGAAATCAATGTACTTCGATCCTTGTTTTGAGCCGGTTAGTGAATTTCTGTCTTAATGGAGTCACTCACATTGTAGCTTCCAAGGTTCTTGCCAGATAATTACATGGAGGACACTCAATTGTAGGACATCTATGGTGCTTGTAATGTAAAAGTTGTGCAAGTTTTTAATATTCCAATATGCTGAATACCCATTTGTAAACAGATGAGGCATGCTAATTACTGTATGCAAATTATTTAATTTCCTACACTACTTTGATAATATCAAAAACCTGCCTTAAAATCTACCTGGCATTATCTGTTCATGGTAGCAGCTTATTATTTGTCTTGCTTCTCCCCAGGTACTGGCACCAACGCGTGCTATATGGAGGAGATGCGTCATCTGGAGCTGGTGGATGGGGACGAGGGCAGGATGTGTGTCAACACAGAGTGGGGTGCCTTTGGGGATGATGGTGCTCTAGAAGACCTCCGTACAGACTTTGATCGGGAAATCGATGCTGGCTCTCTCAACCCGGGCCAACAGCTGTGAGTGGTGGCCCTCTGCCCTCTACTTCGAAAATGCAGTCCTTTAAAACTGGTCATCTCTAATTCCACATCCCATGTGGAGAAGATATAAATGCTAAACACTACACTTTCAACTCCAAATCTGACTGACAGCTGGAGGTTAATAACTCTCAGCATTTACCAGGACAAATACAGTGCAAGACTGCAGCCACATGTGTGGGTGTGGGTGCGGGTGTGCGCACTGCTCGTGAGATACGAATGTTCATACTAGTATAGTAAATTAGGACTTCTGATTTGATCCTCACTTAATATACATTTGTTTTTGCTGCTTGGGTTAAAGTTAAAATGGGCTTTTAGGAAATATATGTTTGTTTAATGATAATCAGTTGTGATATAAAAGTAGCCGTTGTGACTATAGTAAATCAAGTGTGTTTGTGTAGGTTTGAGAAGATGATCAGCGGCATGTACATGGGGGAGCTGGTGCGTCTGATCCTTGTGAAGATGGCCAAGGAGAAACTGTTGTTTCAGGGTCACACCACCCCTGATCTTCTTACCACCGGACACTTCCAGACCAGCTTCGTCTCATCCATCGAGATCGACAAGTCAGTAGTGTGTCCATGTGAAACTGTGGGCCTGTCTTGATGAATGTTCATTATGATAATAATTGTAATTCACAAGGTTCCAAATGTGGTACTTTGCAAAGCGGTGTGTAAGTGAGAAGTGTCTCCTGACAGGGACCAGGAGGGTCTGGTGAATGCAGAGAAGGTGCTGAGGGGTCTGGGCTTGGACCCCTCCGGGGAGGACTGCGTGGCCACTCAGAGGGTATGCCAGGTGGTGTCGACCCGCGCTGCCCACCTGTGTGCTGCCACTCTGGCTGCTGTGCTGAGGCAGATCAGAGACAACAAGGCTGCAGAGAGACTGAGGACGACGGTCGGTGTGGACGGGTCTGTCTACAAGAACCACCCGCAGTAAGTCTTTTGGGATGCTCCTGTGTGTAATGGAGATTTTCCTGATGTGCAAATAGAGCAGGTCCTCTCGCCTGGCGCTGTGGTCTAAGGAAACATCACTGCAGTACAGTACCAACAGGGCCCGTGGGTCCCCCAGAAGGTGGGGCACATTGGCTCTCCGTCATCTGGGGTGGATGTGTAGGATGTCGGGCAGCACTGTCGTTACGCTCGTACAATTGCTTGTGGACTCTTTGCTCCTCAACATGTCCGGCTGTGACTTGTGGAGAATGCGAATACTTCGTGGTTGAGCAAGGACTACCACAAAGCCACTATCAGGGACATCTGTTCTGTCAACAAAGTCACTGATTCTCATAAGAAACTCCAAACAGTCTAGTGGCTTTGGCTGGTCATGCCATAAAGTCTCCAAATGACTATCACATCAGCAATCACAGGGTCACAGATACATTATCAGTGTTCCTGCCCAGGCTGGCGTCATACATCAACCATAACCGTGCGCACTGGCAGATATTTGATACTGGCTGTTAAACATGTCTCCAAATTAGTTTAATTAAAACCTATAACATCAAGTCAGTTGACCTTCAACCTGGGGCACAAATGAGTTTCACAGATAGAACTTTGAAAATAATGTGTCCTACAGAAAAGGGCAACGCTCCGCTTTGTGTACAATACTCCTAATCAAATAGCAACTGTATTCGTCATATATAACCCCTGTTGCATGGCTCCCATGTGGCACTAGGTGTGATTCATTCCTAGTCGTGTCAATGTAACGCTCTACGTTCTTGCCCAGTTTTTTTTTCAGTTCTTAAGAATAATCCATCAGACAATCAAACCTTGGCAGTTCTTGAGCTTGGACTTAGCCACTGGATGCAACACAACATGGGTGGTGTAGTAGCTTTCATTGACATTAAAGGAAGCATTTCATTGGTTGATTATGTTAATGCCAGACACCGCTGGCTGTGGTGTAGCTGGACCTTCAGTCAGTAATGCGTATCCAAACTTTTTCAGTTGACTTAACATTGTAGCGAGTTATACTTTTTTATAACAGAGCACGCATTATATCACATTGTTTTGTTTGTGTGCTGGTGCACGAACGATACATCTTTCTGCCCTTTTAAATATCTAATCATAGACCTAATCATGATAAAGTAAAATTAAAGACAAACATTTTTACCAGATTTTCCCACAGTGATCTTGCTTCAGTGACATTTTGCGTTCGTCATCGTTACCACGACAACACTCTGACAGCCACTTGGCTGACAGTTGACACACACCCACGCGGCCAGGCTCATACAGGCAGCTTGAGTTTGTCAGCCACCAGGCAAAAGCTGTGGTCATTCTCACTTGGTGGTGCATGTCATTTTTATATTTTCAAAGTTTTTTTATACGCAATCAAAAAACGATTATGTTTGACTGTTAGTAAAACTTATTGGTCAAACACAGGGCATACATTTATTAGGATTTATGTATTCATCTAGATTTACGTTATCTAAGACACTATATTGTCCCTTTTACATTACTCTAGAGATACAGATTGACCAATATTCAGAACATCAATTATTAGCTTGATGTTTTTCCAAATATGGGTGAACAATAATAGGAATTAGTCAACATGGATGCCACATGGAAAACATTGAAACTCTGCAACATTTTTGTAACAATTTATGTTATTGTTAAATTATGCTTTAAAAATACCGTCCTAACAAGATGTGATGTAAATAGCGACAGTGAGTTATTGTGACTTATTCAAAGCTACTCTGTGAGTGAGCAATATTCAGTTGAAATGATGGATGCGTGCCCAGGTTTCGAAATACTCTATGAAACATTTTAGAATGTTGAAATGTGATACATTTTCTGCATAAAACTAACTAACAGGTCGACCATTTAAGTAATACTATGAAACATTGGGGTAATAATTTTGGGTCAGAAATGGCATGGTGTAGTTGAAACGACCCAGTTCATGCGTGGTAACTATTCCTCAACAGTACGGTCATGTTCTTACTAAACCAAAGGCAGTACTTCAAAGTCATCAGTAGGTCAGTTGTCGAAAAAATGCATCGTCTTTGTTGAGTACATTATTTTAAGATAGCTTTTAGAAAAAAGTCTGCAAACAATTCACAGCATAGTCAAATGTGTGGGTTTTAGGATTAGTGTAAAGAGTATTAAATTAGATAAAACGTTATTTATTACAGAGAGCAAATGTCACGCATTCATATTCTTAGTCAGCAATGGTTTTGCCAGTGAAGCCCCAGCACCTTAGACATGGCTTTGTAACGCTTTCGAGACAATCTATCAGAAACCTTTCTCACGGGACCTTCCGGAATTTCTTTTGTGGTCTTGATGTGTCTCTGGAGCCCGTATGGTGATGACTTCACTCTGATGGTAGAGCCAAATTCTATACAAATCAGATTTGCATTGGACAGAGCTGCCCCAATTTAGGCCTGGTAGTCAGTGAGAGTAATTACTGCTCCCCTGTGTTTGGGATCGGACAGTTTGAGTTGTGCACTTAACATGACACTTAACATACTTCATTACACAGTAATCTCCATATACTCAGTGCCACAGCCCTCCAGGTAACAGCTTAGTCAAGTATAGAAGTGCTCTTACTCCAGTGACATTAGAATGATTTAGCTTGTATGTCACAATTACAGCTGAACCGATCCTAGAATCTCAAGTGCCTGTCAGTCATGTTTGGGGGTTTCTCAGTTCATCCTACAATACATTAGTCAGTTTAAGTGCTTCCATTTGCCTTGTAGTTTTTAAATCACAAGCACAGCAAGGTAGAAATGCATTACTGCTCCACTTGTTTAATCACATACCCCAAAAATACTATAAGGGAATTGTATTATATTAAGGTTTATTACGTGTTCAGACGCCACCTGTTAGTCACAGTCTTCTCCCTGACTTTTATATTAGTTTGAACCATGACTCACAGTGGTTTGAAGGGCATTACAATTGAATACTCCGTTGAGGGGCTTTCACACCAACACGCATCAGTGCGGTCTGATTTTAATAGATGCACTATGGCAGATTAGCCTGTCACCTCGCCAACGGCAGGAACAGGAAGCAAAGCAGCTGCCATCAACAGAAGCACACGATATTTGGCCTTGCTGCCAATGTTGAACCATGTTGCCAATCCGAGACAGTGAGCCGGGTTTGTGCTGATTCACAAACAACATGTCATGGCTACGAATGAAGACCTCATTATGTTGGTGTCTTGAGTATCCAGAATTATATGACACCTCTATATAAATAATTGCGATGAGATGAGTGCACCTTTCTGACAATTTTTCCTGAAATTACAAGTACTGTATGTTGGCACATTTTACCAGGGATTCGTCAAGTCTTGTGTAATTGTTTCCTCATCATCACTAGAATTGGCTAATTTAGAAATAAATTGACATGACAGGTAGAAATAAATCATTGAATTGACTAGATGACATAGATCTGAATCATTTGTACGTTGTATTAATAAGTTTATGTTGTGTATTTAGTTACATTTTATAGCAAAGATCTCCGATCACAGATAATGACAATGTCGAACTGTGCCTCAGATTAAATCCTGTTTGATGGGCAGACGTACAGATGGAGACTGACCCACAGTATTATCTCCAATTTCACTGTGGAGGGATAGAAACCTTTTGTTAATGTTTGAAAGCTTGAAATAAAATCTCGCCTCTTCCAGGTTTGCTCGGCGCCTCCACAAGATGGTGCGGCGCCTGGTGCCCGACTGCGATGTGCGTTTCCTGCGTTCTGAGGACGGCAGTGGGAAGGGTGCGGCCATGGTGACAGCAGTCGCCTACAGGCTGGCAACCCAACATGCCGAGCGTCAGCGTGTCCTGGATGCCCTGCGTCTGTCCCGGGAGCAGCTAATGGAGGTGAAAATGAAGATGGGAAAGGAGATGAACAGAGGCCTAGCGAAAGAGAGCCATGACCAAGCCGCCGTCAAGATGCTCCCCACCTATGTCCGCTCCACCCCCGACGGCACAGGTACAGGCTCAGGAGAGACAAATGTCCTTGGCTGAAATACAGCAGTTGACTGTACAGTTGTACCTAGGTTTTGTCGGTCTGTGGGTGGTCAGTGTTTAGGTTAGGGAGGCCAGACTGCAATCAGAGGGTTGCTGGTTAGTTTTGCAGGGCTGACATACCTACTATTTCTGTGCCCGAGGCACAATACCACCAAACTGCTCAGTATCATTTCTAGGATTGAGTCGTCTCCCCTGCATTCATTATTAGCCGCCTTCCTTATTGACGGAGTCTTGGTGCTCAATTAACTCCCCAGAGCGAGGGGACTTCTTGGCTCTGGACCTGGGTGGGACCAACTTCCGAGTTCTGCTGGTCCGCGTGCGAAGCGGGAAGAGACGCAGTGTTGAAATGCACAACAAAATCTACACCATCCCCCAGGAGGCCATTCAGGGTACTGGAGAGGAGGTATATTAGAATAATGATATGCATTGCATTGCTAAATTCCACAACCTTCTCTCAACTTTTCTGTTATTCTTTCTTTGGTCTCGCACTCTCTGTCGTCTCACTGTGTTCTCCCTCTACTAGCTGTTTGACCACATTGTTCACTGCATCGCTGACTTCCTGGAGTATATGGGTATGAAAGGAGCGTCCTTGCCCCTTGGCTTCACCTTCTCCTTCCCATGTCATCAGAACAAACTTGACCAGGTAATGAAGCCAAACAAAGCGCTACTTATCTGTATGTTTTTTTTTTTATTGGACCACTGCTGGATCTGTGACAGACGTAGTTGGGCCTTTGGGTGTGCTTTGTCTGCACCTTTTTTATTCTACACTCGGAGTGAGTAGTCTTGACCAGAGTGGGAATAGTGTAGCTCATGGTTTGTTTAAGGAATAAAGAACAATGGAATGTGTTATATTACCAAAATAATATGTGTGGTATATTATGTCATACCTGTTATAAAATGCATTATAAACCTGGGGGTTTGAATTCTAAATGCTGATTGACTGATAGCTATGAAATATTAAACTATACACCACGGGTATGACATCACATCAGTTTTTACTGCTAAAATTGTGTTGCTTGCTGTTTTGTGATATATGGCCGATCAAGCATTTTATGTATAGAATAATTGATTATAAAAACGATTAATGGCTTAGGATAAGGAGGCCACTCAAATCAACTCGGGACGCTTTTTTCCTAATCTGGGTCTGGTTCAGATGAAGCATTTCTAATGTCTCCTCAGGGTATCCTGCTTAAATGGACCAAGGGCTTCAAAGCTACTGGCTGTGAGGGGGAGGATGTTGTCACTCTACTGAAGGATGCTATCCATCGCAGAGAGGTTAGAGGTCACACCTACACAGTGTGTATATTCATAATCCTTTCCCTGGCCAAAATGAAACATTAACTACAATTCCTGTAGTATTTTGAATTCTTTATCTATCGTAATTGTGACACCATCAAAGCCATAAAATTTGTTTATATTTATAGTTTCGGCAATTTGGTTTCTGTCTGAAAATTCCTTGAATGCCAAGAATTTCACGTATCCAAACTCTTCATTTTCAATAGTTAAAAAAAATGAAGATGTCTAGTGAAAACAGATATATAATTTGTGAAAACCACAAAATAGTACAGACTTAGAAAACAGTCTTAGTATCATGGCTCTGCCATATGTACAATTGTCTGAAGCCCTATTGAGTGGTGTCAAGAAAAGGCAAAAACATGGCATCCTTTCCAAACTCTTAATAGATGGCTTATTTCTGGAATCAAAAATAGCAATTTCTAATTGGAAATCTTACAGTCATGTCTGCATTGATATTGTAGGAGTTTGACCTGGATGTAGTTGCTGTGGTGAATGATACCGTGGGCACCATGATGACCTGTGGCTACGAGGACCCACTGTGTGAGGTGGGACTCATCGTAGGTAAGTCTCTAATGGCGTACGTGTGTGTATACTGAGCCACAAGGTCAGCTTGTAACAGATCCCCTTGTTTCAATAACAATCGATTTCTTTCAGCAGACACTAATGCCAAGCCTTTTTCCCTCTTCCAGGCACTGGCACCAACGCCTGCTACATGGAGGAGATGCAGAATGTAGAGCTGGTGGATGGGGACGAGGGCAGGATGTGTGTCAACATGGAGTGGGGGGCGTTCGGGGACAATGGGGAACTGAATGACTTCTGCACAGACTTTGACCGCGCTGTGGATGGGTGCTCAACCAACCCCGGCAAACAGAGGTAGTCTGTTACGGCACATCGACAGATTTTAGAAGGGTCTGCCTTCTAAAAGTACACTGAACATGTTCAGTAGGAGGTTACAGTCCCTTGTGGATTCAGCAGGATAGACTACTAACGACTGCATCCAGTTGATTTATGTATATTTGGTGACAGGGACTTCTACATGCACCAGTTTAACTCCATAATTCATGTAGGCTGAATGGTGGGAATCATATCTCTGTCTCTCTTTTTTCCACTCTTTCTCACTCACAGATATGAGAAGATGATCAGTGGAATGTACCTTGGGGAGATAGTGAGGAATGTACTGCTGGAGTTCACCGCTAAGGGACTGCTGTTCAGAGGCAAACTCTCTGAGAGGCTCAAGACCCGAGGCATCTTTGAAACCAAGTTCCTCTCCCAGATCGAAAGGTGAGTCAGTGACTTGTGTCTGAGCTAGCTTGTTGGGACATACTTGCAGTCATTGCACCTGCAGTCTATCTCATGTCCATGCATTAAAACCAACAGGATAAATGGACAAGAGTTTAGTTGAATCTTGGATTTCTATATTCTGAAGGTCATACTGTTATCTGTAACCTTGGTGTCTGTGTCGTCAGTGACCGTCTGGCCCTGAGGCAGGTTCGCTCCATCCTACAGCACCTGGGTCTGACCAGCTCGACGTGTGATGACAGTATCCTGGTGAAGGAAGTGTGCAGCGTGGTGGCTCGCCGCGCTGCCCAGCTCTGTGGTGCCGGCCTGGCTGCTGTGGTCGATAAGATCCGGCAGAACCGCAATCTAGACAAACTCAAAATCACAGTGGGCGTCGATGGAACGCTCTATAAACTACACCCTCAGTGAGTGGTTATTTAGGTTGTTTTTGTAATCATTTTGTCAGGTTTAAAAGTACTCTCCCAAGGCCTGTTTTGGGGTTGGTTAAGTAGAAACTAATTGATAAATAGATGTTATCATTTAGTATTTTTTGCATTGTTTCCTATGTAATATATTACCATACTACTTAATTAGTATTTTATTTTTAAATATTTCTCACAGTGAAAGTATATCTGTAATCGGTTTGTATACAGTGGCTCTCCAATCTTTATTGTGGCTCTTCCACATTGTATTGTGTTACAACTTGTCAAAATTTAATTAGACAGACAAGAAGACAGCTGGCAACAGCAGAGTACTAAAGAAAACTCATTAAAACAAAAGACCGAAATATGTCCCTGAAAAACAAAAGGAAAGAATGCAGGTAACTGAGCATGACAGCAGCGTACAAGATAAAAACAGAGACCTGTCAGCCGACCATATTAAAACAATGCAGCAGAACATGAACATTTCAATACACCAAGACAACAACAGCAAACTACAATGAAAAACAAAATGATGTGAAACATCTCCAGGTTTCAGTAAATGTGTTAGTGATAGTGTTTTTCAAAGTGTTCATAGTGACAGTAGATGTATAGTTGGTTTTTGCCGTGTATTCCATTGCTAGGTGCAGCAAGTAAAAGGAAGAGCACCATCTAAATATGGTTGCTTTATGGCTTTGTAACTGGATGTGACTAGCAAAGTGTGTGCTGTATGTGGAAGTGTACAGAGTGCAATTAAGTCCTGTAAGAAACATTAATGGAAAATCTGATAGCTGAATGGTAAAGAACATCTAGCCTCTCCAAAGCCCCCTTTGACCTGTAAATGAAGTCTGCAAAATCTAGCATAGGTAAGCTTTTCCTTTAAGTTAGGGTGAGTTTAGCAGATTGAGTAAAAGATGTACTATTACTGTAGAGAAAACCAATTGTAGCTTTAACCTTGTGTTGAGAAGGACAGTATGCTGTCTACCTCCCGTGTGTCAGATGACTTGCTCAAGCTCCACACTCTTGAAGAGGCTATTTTTCATACCAAACCAAATGGCCTTTGGTTTAGAGAGAGAACAAGGTTAAGGATAAAGAAAGCTTGAGGCGTACATTGAAAATGTAAGACAATATCAGGGAAGAATTTTGTTGGAGAGAACACTCTGTGATCTTACTGCTTGCACTATGTTGTTTATGTGAATATATCAAATTTGTGGTAGCAGATAAAGGCTTAGACAGCAAGTGTTTTGACTTTACACATTGGACCCTTTGAGGGACCTGGTCAGCCAAGTAGGCCAAGGACAGCGCAGGGACACCAGTACTTCTTAGCAGGGTCACAAAGATGGAATAGCCTATCGTATCAGAGGTTTTCACAAGGTCAATGTAAATTGCAGCACAAAATTGATTTGTGTCAAGGGCAGTGGTAGCATCATTTTAGAAATTAAGGGTTGCATTTACAACCAAAACAAGAATGGAATCCAGATTCCATACCAGAGAAGAATGGTGAAAGAAAATGCGAGAAATAGTCTCTGAGAATATAGGGGCTGCTAGCCTGCCTGACACCTGGCTCAGAGTAGTTTGGAAAGGGTATTAGATGTTGTCGTCAAGAGATGTTGATTATGAAGGCAATGCACACTGCTAGTTGAATATGTTTCAAATTTAGCTGATCATGATCTACAAGTGCTTCTTCAATAGTATATTGTGGAAAAGTTCACACTGCATTGATGCAGTACTTTGTGCCTCAACCAAGTATTGAGTGCATAAATTAACATACTTTTCAGAATGTTGATATTTCTGTATTACAATTTTTTTTATTCAAATATTTTGAGATACTGGATTTTTGATTTCCGTGAGCTGTAAGCCATAATTATTAAGACACAAAAAAAAGGCTTAAAATGTTTCACTTTACGTATAATTAATCTAGAATTTGACAGTATAACTTTTTGAGTTGAGTTTATTAAAAAAAATTATGAAGCTCAGCAACCACTAAACCAACCTAAAGTTTATTCCCTATATCTTTGGCGTTACAAATTGATAAGGTACTTTGCGGCATTGCACATGCACATAGCTAGTAAATAAGAACCAATCAAAACACTTTTCTGACCGAATATTACAGTTACAATAAGATCCCGTTCAGACCAGTGAGTCTCTGCTCTCCTTGCCCTGCCAGGAACATGGGTTGCTACAGCCAGGCTAAGGTGCTGCTAACTTGAGGAAGAGTGGATCCATGCTATCTGACCCAGGTGTTTCTTGTTTAAGGTGCTTATTCAGCACCTTTGACTCAGTCACCACCTGTGGGGAGAAACTGTTATACAGTATTCAACTGTAACAAAACTGTAGCTCCATTAAAGTGATTGTTGGCCTCTGTGTGGTATTTCCAGAGCCTGCTTGTTTGACGGACCGCTATTTCTTGGCTGTGTCTGGGTAGAGTGACTTTTCCAATTTTATTCTCCTGAGCAGGAAACACCGATATATTCCAAAGAATTATGGTGCTAAACTAAGAATAAGGTTGGTCATCCTTAGAATAAGGTTGGTCATCCTTACTGGAAACATGTATGACGTACGTGTCACCTTTGATTAACATTCTAAATGTGGATAATGAAATACTGTCACCGAGTTGATTTAACAAGTGTATGGAAAAGTACAAGTAACACTGATAGGAGTTTAAAAAGTACAGAATACATTTTTGGTTGATGTGATACTGTACCTTACATATTGCTGAAATAATTTTTATTTTCACAGCACCTTATTACAGTGCCTTGGTTTTAATGGTCATTTTTGGTTCATTGTCCCCAGTAAAGCCATTCTAACCTGCCTCTTGTCCCTCCCCCTCACAGCTTCTCCAGCATCATGCATGAGACTGTCAGGGACCTGTCACCATTGTGCGAGGTCACTTTCCTCCAATCAGAGGATGGCAGTGGGAAGGGGGCGGCTCTTATCACAGCAGTGGCATGTCGCATCCGAGATGCTGGCCAGCACTAAGTGAGGACTTTTAGAGGTGGAGTGGACAAGGTCTTCTTCCCAAATGGCACCTTATTTCCTAGTGCACTACTTTTGTCTTATATTCAAAAGTAGTGGAATATCTACGGTTGGAAATAGGATGGAATTTGGGACATTGTCAAGGACAGGGTCACAACAGGGACAACGTGATGACAAAGGGATACGGAAAAGAGGAGCACAGGAGAATACTTTGAGATCTGCTGTGCCACTTCATACGTTTTATCAAACTTTGTGATGTTCCCAACTTCCGCTATGACTAGTTAACTTTTATACTAGTGTTTTGTGTGTATTTGTGTGTGGAAAGAAATTGTGTGGCCAGATTGTTGGGTAGGTGTGTGTTTGTGTGTGTTTGTATTTGTGTTCTGAGGAGAAAGTGTGTAACCAGTTTTTGATAACATAATAAGTGCCTTTGCTGTTGATCCATCTTTAGTCCACCTGACCCTTGATCATGTTTTGACTGTTTTTTTCTGTATGTTCAAGAACAGGCTCTGCTGGTAGATGGTGCTTGTTCACTAAAGTTTGACCATTACAGAATCAATGTCTACAAGATCACACAATAAACACAGCATTCTGCATAACAGAACCAAATATTAACCAACCTTATTGATGCTTTGTGAATGAATTGAGCATATGGTGTTAACCAGCATATACTATCTGTCACAACTCAGTTTTTTTTACCATAATGGAAAAAAAGCAGTTGTGTTTTGGTAACACGGTTATGTATTGCAGGCTGATCTTTGTGGTTTTGCGAACATTTATTCTGCTCAAATATGAGTTTATTAAATTAGCATATTTTGCCATAGTAGATGTGTGAATGAACAAATGAACAGAATGAGATCTTTACATGCACAGAAGCTTCAGGACGGTCCACATTTCTCAGTCTGGTGGACTAAAGATCTTGAGAATCTCCACAACAACGTCATACAATGTTTTACCTATGAATATGCCATTGTCTATAAACAAGCATATATTTTCTTATTGAAATGTGATGTTGAGGCACTTGTATCTTTACTGGTTAGTCAGAAGGGTAACTGCTGTACCAAGAATGTTACTACACCTGGGTTCTGAATTTGATATAAAAAAATAAACTTGATCATTTGATCTACACTTCCAGAAAAGGCAGTTGGGTAGGGTTTGGACTTTTCACCCTTTTCTGTTGTTTCTATTGCAACATACAAGCTTAATCTAGCAGTTATTTGAACATACTTTCAATCAGTTCTGGAGGTTTGACTCTCTGAATGTCCCATAATACTGTACTCTTATGTATTAAGTCTGTCAATGTTGAGAACACTTTTAGAACAATAACGGTGCATTCATTTATTCAAGATATTTAGTTTTTCGTAAAATACTTTAATAAATCTGCGTGTTGTGGTCTCCATAATAAATTAAAGTTGAGTCTGTTGGTCAGGCTTAATTGTAAATTCCCACACAGTGACAAATATTAATTGGAATGCACCATGTTAGTTTTATGGTACATTATAGTCATGCAAAGTTTTAGATAGTCAACAAAAGTCATGCAAAGTTTTTGTTAACATACAAAAAGATGTAAAAGAAGAGCACAGGATATGAATGTTTTGAATTACTAAGAAATGCAAAATTGCATGTCTCTTAAAAAAAAAATATGAGCCCACTGCACCATTTTCTGTCCTTTCCAAAGAAGTTGAAAACGAATGTTTTGAGTAAGGAACAGAAGTGTTCAATTTACAGTGGTCTCTTAATTTTTTCCAGAGCCGTATACTTGGTAATCTCCTTTGGAACATTCAAAATTCTATGTCATACCTTAACATTATGTTTGTAAGGCACCAAAATGTTATTACTTTGCATTCTAGGTATTGTTTGTAGATTTAGCTCAACTTTTATATTGAATGCATGATAAATGAATTCCATATCACAACAAAATGTGCAGTAAGAGAATGGATAGGAGTATGTTCTAAATGCACTGTAATCAAAGGTCATGGGCATTTGTTAAGTCTTCTGGTAATTTCTGCATTTGCTCCACACCAATTTAAACACATTCTCAATTTTAGAATCGAAAGGCATTACAGGTAATTTCACATATTTGCCCAGCACCTTACTTTCAGGGAAAAATTGCAGATGTGTGGAACAGTTCATATATACCTTTGTAGACAGAGAAAATATTCTGGAGTGATACAGTGATTCACAATGGCTGCATTACACTGCCATTTGGTACTCAGATGAGGCGACGCAATGTCAAATTTCTGGTGGGTCACACTGAATTTATCAGATTCTTTTCCCCCAAAACCTGTATTTGCAATTATTAAAATATAATGTTAATGTGTACTAGCCAACATAAGTAAATATACCACTTAAATGCACAATGTCATGCCCATGAATAGAATCTGAGATACTTGACAGTTTCCCAGAAATCTGTAAAGCCTAGAAATAATTGTAATGGAAATTCAGCATAGAATATGCTGTATCAGGCTTAATCTGTGCTCAATGGCATGTAACCTATTCAAGTAAAATAACTAATTTAAAGAACCTGAAGAAATGCAACATGAGCTGGACAGTAGATGACTGAAAGCAGATTTTCCTTGAGTTTTTTATTCTAATCAACCCATGCCTCTGCACTGAATAACTTTTTCATATTTGTATTTCCATTTATCTTTCAATACTCCCTTCACTCATGCTGAATAAATGTTTTTTTTAGAATATTTTTCAGGTAAATGTCAGTTTGGGGTCAATGGAAGAGTGGCACATGTAGCAACATGATACATGAATACATTTGGCCACCTTAAGAAACCTCAGAATACTGGCGCTGCCACTGGGAGCTTCCTGACTGGCTGCATCTCAATCTGGTGTGAAACTGCCCTGCCCTTGATTGCAATTGAACATTTAAATCTTAATCTAAAACAACCGCCAAACATAAATGCCAAACAGTAATCATTCTTATGCGTTGTTCTTACGGAACACAATACCTTTTAAATAAGTAAAAAGACTGAAAGTTAGTGAGAGCCCTGTGTCTGATTGTATTGCAAGCATATCAACAAAGCCCCTTATAGAATAGTGTTTTAATGTGTCCGGATGCTGGAAGCTAATGAGTCCGATAGCGGAATATCCCTCTTGTAAATTTGTACCACTGCGATAACAAGGCATTAACTGTGTATCCCTCAGAGAAATTAACGATTTTAAAAGAAATACATTCTTCCACGGGTAATACCAAGATAGAGTTCACAGTAAACGCCATGTGCGTTAAATGTTATAGATGATACTCTGAAATCCCGTTACCGAGAAGGCAGAAAAGAGCTGCGCCACATGAAGTTGACAGAAACACTGAAGTGACGATTCAGAGCATCATGGCCGCAGTGGCGTATACTGGCGGTTTACGTTGCAGATCGAACCACCTTTTACTTTAATTACAGCCTTTAGTCTTTTGGGATATGTCTCGACTAACTTTGCACATCTATACTTTGCAATATTTGACCACTCTGCAGAACTGCTCAAGTTCAGTTAAATTTGATGGTGACCATTTGTGGACTGCTGTCTTCAAGTCATTCCACAGAATTTCAATGGGGTTTAAGTCTGGGCTCTGACTAGGCCATGCAAGGACATTCACCTTTTTCTTCTTCAACCACTGTGTGGTCTGTTTTGCTATGTGCTTTGGGTCATTGTCATGTTGGAAGGTAAATCTTCTTCCCATTGACAACTTTTTGGCAGAGAGCAGCAGATTTTCCTCAATAATTTGACAGTTTTGCCCCATCTATTTTTCAATCTATCCTGACAAATGCTCCAGTCCATGCTGCAGAGAATATTATCACCTCCATGCTTTACTGTAGGAATGGTGTTATTTGGATGGTGAGCTGTATTGGATTTTCGCCAGACATATAATTTGGCTTTGAGGCCTGACAATTCAATTTTAGTCTCATCTGACCATAACACCTTTTTCCACGTGGCCTTAGAATCTTCAAGGTGCGTTTTGACAAAGCTCAGTCGTGACTGCATGTGGCCTTTCTTGAGGAGTGTCTTATTTCTTGCAACCCTCCCATACAAGCCACATTTGTGGAGAATTTGTGATATTGTTGTCACATGCACATAATGACCACTCTTTGTCATGAATTCCTGCAACTGCTTCAGAGTTGCTGTAGCCCTCTTGGTAGCCTCTCTGACCAGTTTCCTCCTGGCTCTTTCATCCAGTTTGGAGCAACATCCTGACCCAGGGAGGGTCTGTGTTGTACCAAATACCTTCCACTTCTTAATAATGGACTTCACTGTGCTTCTAGGCACTGATAAAGCCTTCGAATTGACTTGTGCCTGTCCACAACTTTTTCCCGGAGATCTTTTGTCAATGCCTTGCCAGCCATAGTTAATTGTTGTATTCAGTTGCACTACCAAGGACTGAAATGCATCAGGAAAAGCTTGTTTCATGCTGAGCTAATCAAAAAGACCATAGCTGATGACAGTTGAAAGTCAATTGGCTTTGTGTGCTATTGAGAAGTTGCTTAACTACACCTGGTTGGGTTTACAAGTCATTTTTAGGAGGGGGGTGATTTTTTTTCAACTCAGTTGGAACTCAGAGTTTTTTAATTAGTATTTTTGTTTCTGACAAGTTGGTATTATATCTTTCACTTGGATGTTATAAGTTGTAAATACAGCTGAATAACACAAAAATAGTTTTTGTCCTTTTTCATTTCCGGCTATAGAGCAACAAAATGTGATTATTTTAAAGGGGGGTGATTCTTTTCTATACCCACTATATATGAGAAAATCTAGGACTCATAACATTTTAAAGAGGACTTAAACCTCTTCATTAAGGAAGACATACCTTTTTAGCAGTGGTACTCAACCACTCCTGAGAACCTGAAGCCAACTCACATTTTTGTTGTAGTCCTGAATTAGCTCACCTGAACCAAGCAGCCAATGGATTGGTTCAATCTCTCTAGTTTCACAGTTCACACCAACTGCGCAAAGCTGTCA
This sequence comes from Esox niger, assembly GCA_016801105.1. NCBI lineage: Eukaryota > Metazoa > Chordata > Actinopteri > Esociformes > Esocidae > Esox > Esox niger. Next base: position 74,152 of record JACXGJ010000368.1, read on the forward strand.
ATAAATCACAATGGAAATAGACTTTCTGTCAAATGGTCTGCTGGCCTGAATGGAGTCCACTCCCGGTGGATGTAAACATCCTTAATGCATTGTCTCCAGTATTACCCACATCCAATCCTTCCGAATCTTGTGATGTCACTCTGCTTTGGCAGTTTTCTTCTGTTTCACAGTAGACCAGCTTCCCGCTGCCAGACAGTCCATTCGTGCTGTAGCCAACTTGAAACTAATGTAAACAATAAACAGTACTTTTTGGAAGATGCTTGGTTTTGGCTTTGGGAGAGGCACTGCATAGTACCAAATGAGGAAAACTGATTTCCAGTGAGGAAATGATAATAGCGTAGGAAATTAATCTACGGAACAATCGTAGCCTCAGTTATCCCATGCATCACTCCAACTGAGCAGCGTACCGAAGTAGCCACGGTTGGGTCCCTATGCCACAACAGCCCTCCAAACAATAGATTCAATTAGCTGAACCCCTTCAGGTGTCATCCAATCAGTCTGGTTTGATTTGTGCAATCATTGTAATTACATGACATCGGGTCTCAATCTTTCAAGTACATTGTATTTTCTTCTGCTCTAATCTGTCTGTAGAAAATTACTGATTTCTAGTAGTTTGGTAGCTCAAATTATTAAACAATGTGAATCCATTGCTATTTTCAAGTGTAGTCTATTTGCAATTGTAATAAGAATTTTCATTTCGTGTACATTCTAATATATGTAAAAACGTGTTCCAAAACTTCTCCTCAGACTAAGATTTCTCTCCAAGCGTGTTGAAAGTTAATGTAAAAAACAGGCTCTCACACTTGTAATTGTGCTGCATCAGTATTCATGTGTGTATGTTACATTTCAATTTATCTTGTTCCCAGACACTTTCGCCAAAATACACTGTTGGCTCAATCTGTCAAACTTTGCCTTCATTATTCAATACCAACAACAATGTTTTGAAATTCAAAATCTCAGATTCATGATTATTAACATGGAAATATACACTTTACTTAGTACATTGTGTGAGCATAAAGTCATTACTGACACATACCAATCTCTGGCAAGACACTGAGGAATAATTTTGCTGGCAGGTTTTACAGTAAGTTAGTTGTTCAGGATTTGGTTGGTTCTAGACATGATGTTGTGTACTGTGCTTTTTTAAAAAAAATTTAGTCATTTAGCAGATACCTTTATCCAGAGCAACCTACAGTTGTGACTCCATACAGTTCTACCCTGCTCTCCCATGGGAATTTAACCCCCAAACATCTGGCATTGCATGCACCATGCTCTATCAACTAAGAAACACGGGAACTCTGTTGTACAAGCTGTGAAAAACCAGTCAAGATGCTCTCATTTGTGCGAAGTTACAACATAGTGATTGGTGCTTGAGTGCACTAGACATGTGGGGGTAGATGCTTGGTTGGTAGACTTTGCTGATTAAGCCAGTAACTATAGTGTTATGAATCTCAAGACATTGTTTTACCACTCTCTGTTGCTCAAGTTCTGATGCAAACGGTCAAAATGCTCTTATTTTAAATGGCCATTACCAATATTTTCTGCCTCCAGAGGGGGAAGAGGCACTTCATGATTGTCCCTCCCTATTTTTTTTATCTATGTGCTCCTATTCTTTTACTTTTACATTACCACAGTAAGACCCACCCAGTAGCTTTCAGCACATAGCTAACTAGCTTGCTAATGTAACAACAGTTATAGTGAATTGAGACACAAGTACAAACCAGTATTTTGGACATGGCTGCTCGCCCTGTTCCTCGAGATCTACCATCTTGTTGGTTTCCTATGTAGCAAAATGTATCTGTTTGAAACCACATCAGCATGCTAATTGCACACTCTCTCAAATATTTCATCTTTTATTGTCCCCAACTCAAGGTGTACTTTTTCTAATGATCATGTGATTCAATCATCTTCTTGATATGCCACATCTGTGGGTAGATGAATAATCTTGACAATGGATAACTGCTCACTAACAGAGATATAAACTGGTGTGCAAAAAAATTTATTTTGTGCTTGGGGGAAGATGTGATCTTTTTTGCCAATGAGACATTTCACATGTTGGATTAAAATTTTTGTTCAGTGTAAGCATTTTGTAATCGCCAAGTCAATGTACATACCTAAATCCAACAGGGATGTGGCAGGACATATAAAGAGCAGTTTATGCTTATTAAACAACATGTCAATGCATTAAACATTCTATGCCAAACTTCTGAAACCTTACCTTTATGATGAGTATCCACTAATTGCTCTTAAATATGCTTTTGTCTGCAGTCATTGAAGCTAAAAGCTATTCTAGCATGTCATCCAGTAATGGAGTGAATATGGGCAATCACATTTTCACAGGGGAGCATTGTGTTCCATAACTTTGTTAATTATATTAACAAAATAATTACTGACTGTTTTTTTTTGTTCACTCAGGTTTTCTTTATTTAAGGTAACATTTAATATCAAAATATGCCAGAGGTAAGGGGTGCACTTACTCTCCATAAACATGCAACAAATGCAACAATGTTTACATAAGTGTCTGCTGTGTGGCGTACCTTGATATTGATCATTGAGTTTAGATGATGAGTTCAAAATGGTAAGAAAATTCAGCAAGTCAGCCATTTTTAAATATTAACGTATAGTATATCAGCAGCATCAAGCACATCTATTCTCCTGCCTCCTATATGAAGGTCTGTACACAATGAGCACTACTGAGAATAGGACATTTGTAGGCGTGTGGCTCATTAGGTATGTGTGGCACTGGTAACAAGAATTACAAAACATCTAGTATCTTTTTTAAGTGCACAACAGTGAATTTGACAACATGTTAACTAATGAAATGATCCGTCCATTACGCAGACTATTTTCAATCCAAGGCGCCGTTTAAATCCAATGATGTAGAAAGATTATTATTACAAAACAATTACTCCTAGAACATCAATATCAGCTTACATAAATGTGGAATTACAAACACCTCTTACTTCACATTACCACAAATAAAGGAATGGAAAACACAGTAGTCTGACAAATGATAATAAGTAGTCTCACAATCCACTAATTCAATCAGTCCTGAGTTTCCAGTTACATTGACTTTTAACTACTGCTACAGTGCATGGCGGAGCTTCTCTTAATCAGATTAACCCAGTGTCTTCAGTCAGTACAGCCAAACACTGGTAACACAACTGAGGTCGTATACATTTATTTTAATTCAGGAGGCAAACTCAATATCCAATTTTCCGGAAGGGTTTCCAGTGAGATATGTTCAGTGGACAGATAACAAAGGTTTAATATTGACATTGGTACTGGGACTGAGTTCATCTGGTGCCTTTCACTTCCTTCTATCTCAGGAAGATTAGGGTAATGACAGGTCTGAGGACTTAGCCCCCGGCTTGCTCAACTCTAATTTGGACAACCTAAGTTCTGTCAACACACTTTTTTCAGTTTGTCAAATTTTTATTAAATTAACTGAGGAACTACAGCATACCTCTGTGGCTATCTGTTAGTGTTTTTACCTTTGATTTATTCTTTGGTCCATGATGTGTTGATGTGTTAATCAGAAATGCTTAATGTACTGCATATTCATGTATTTCATTATTTTAACATATAATATTCAATGTTAAAATATATGACATTCATTGAATTATGGTATTGTGAGAAGCGCAAGTTATATATTTCATAAACATCTTCAGGGCACATATGTGAATAAATGTTGAGAAATGTTCTACATATATGTACATACTGTATATGTTTTGCATGAGGGTCCCTCCAAAGAATAAGCCAAGTAAAATAAATACTGTATGCTTAACACAACACAGGTGAAAACTTTCAGTACACCAATGCAGTATATCGACATTGAAAGGACAGTACAATCATACAGTGTCAACACATTAACATGATTCAACAGATCTCATTGCAAAGCAAGCTACGTTAATCTTAAAACCTTAGCAAAGTTTAATTTATCTTTTGTTAGATTGGAAATGCTATTTTAGCAGTTTATGGTTTATTATCTTGTATTACATAAAATATTAGATTGGATATTGTAAGGCTAGGTATCATGCATGGTATTTTGGCATCTGTGTCACCAGATCCACTAGTCCGTCAACATAACTGGAAGTTAGTGGCTTAGATACTACCATGGCTAACTTGACCTGCTACAAAGTTAGGTAAACAAGTTCCATGTTGTGAATATGTTTTTCTCCTCTATTAAATGCGAAATACATATTTTGACATCTCCAAAATTAAATGTGATTTCTGAAGAGAAATTGACACAGGTCCACAGGCTACAGATTGTTCAATTTTCAAAAAAGAAAATAAGCTGTATGTTGTAAAGACACGTTCCAATGTCTAAAAGATGGTCAAAGATAAATCACACAAATTACAGGCTAGACAAATAATTAAGTGGTCATACGTTCCACAAGATTGTTGTGTTCCTGGGGGTGAAGACATTAGAGGCAGATTCTGTCAGTTTTATGATATACATTTACAGCATGTAAAAGAAAATACAGATATATATTTTTTGATACCACAGAATTCTGAAGAAAGTTAGTAGAAAGTTAATAAATAACCTGTAACTTAAAAAAAATCAATACATTTATTATTATTTATTACATCAACATTAAGTATTTCAATAATTTCATAAGATTTACACCAAAAGTTGAACTTCACTATAAATCAATGCCTATATCTTTCATTGCATTTATGTAGTGGAAAACGATTTCTTCTATAAGTTCACTTATAATAAACAGTAGTTGGGAAATAATTCAATGCTTTTAATAAATGCATTATGATTTTTAGTTAACAGTAAATACACAACCCAAATGTGATATTTTGAATGATTGGTGCAAAGCATTTATATATCTGACCTGGGCTGCCTCTGCAACTTCTGTAAGAAATGTGAACACAAAAAAGGAAGACCATGTCTTGCAGGCAACCAATTTCCTATATCCGAGACCAACAAGAAATAAATGAATAGGCTAATCTTAAGACACTTTCCAATGGTACAGACTTGCCCAACAATGAAAATATTGAATAGAGGGGATGCGTGGTGGATGACCATGTGTCAATGGCTTTGTCTCTCAAGACCTAATTGATGAGATACAATAGTTCTAACAGAACATGGAGCAGTGGAGGACAAATTCAGCATATGTTTGACATACAGTAAATGTATGAAAATCACTATTTAGCCCACCAAAAGATGGGGTACAGTTCTCATAAGTTTGAATACCCTGGCAGAAATGTTGGCATTGATTTTGAAAATATGATAACGCAAACAAATATATATTTAAGGATAGTGATCATATGAAGCCATTCATTATCCCATAGCTGTTTGGCTCCTTTTTAAATCATAACGATAGACCAACAGCGGCCAGGGCTCCTCCCTAGTGGACCCCAGCCCATATATGCTGAAAGCATCTACACTGGTTTTATCCGACTAAACTTTTTTTATTATTATTCAGAACGACTTAATAGTTAATGCTCTTGCTCAAGGAAAGAATTACAAATATTTCACCTTTTGATTACTGGTCAGATGCTCTAACCAGTATGTTCTGCCAACCCTTAATTATCCCAGGCCTGACACACATCCATTGGGCTAGTCTGCTCCTCACCATGAAGTCCCTTTTGGTTTATCTCACTGTCAGGCTCTAATCCTCCACTGGCCCCAGTCACCCCACCCCCAACATAGACTGTGTTGCTTCCCACCTTAGACATTTTCTTCAACTCCAGCTCAAGATGCACAGAGTCCGCCACGTTACCATCTATATGCACTTTGTTTCTTGCCCTAAACAAGACAAGATTGGGGTTGCTTACTGGCTCCCTCAAAATACCTTCACCTGCCCCACCATTGCACTCACCTCCTGGCCTACATTCCTGGACTCCCCTTACTGGTACCTCACCCCTACTCCCCAGACAACAGGAGTTGGTCCGGCAGACTGCCTGGAAGCCCCTCTTGAAGTTCTCGTTGAAGTATCCGTAGATAATGGGGTTGACTGAGGAGTTGGAGAAGGCGAGCCAGTGTGCGAAGGGAAAGATGTATCCAGTGATCAGCTCCATCCGGTCCTCTTTCAGACCTTCGTAATCCGTCAACAGCATCACGGTCCAGAGAGGAAGCCAGGACAGCATGAACAGCAGGGCCACCACAATAAGCATCTTGATCACCTTGATCTTCTTCTGGGAGACCATTGGCCTGACTCCCTCATGCCTGGCAGGAGATGGCGTTGCACCCTGACGCTCACTGGTTGACACCACAGAGGAGTAAAGCTTCACTCCAATGCGCCCATACATGATTGTGATGAGAGCCAGGGGCACCAAGTAGATGTGAGCAAACAGAACCGTGGTGTAGACCTTCCGCATCTTAGGGTTGGTAAACCTCTCGTAGCAAGAGTACAGTGGGTAGGTGATGTTATAGTCCTGATTGTAAACCATGAAGTTATCAGCCACCTGTACGGACAGAGCAGCTGCTGAGGGGCACATGATTACCACGGCCAGGACCCAGATCATTGCTATGGTTACCTTGGCAACTGTTAGAGTGAGTTTGGGCTGGAAAGGGTACACAATGCACCTGAACCTGTGGACATCAGAAAGAGAGTGGAAAACGACTGGTTGACATAAAATGACTTGTGGTAAAATATTAAAATCTGTTCAAAATGTGGGCTATTTTTTCCCTGCTGTAGGTAACTATTTACACCCTAACTTGATATATCATCTTTACCTCTTAAGACAAGACTTAAGGGCTTTTTTCATGTCTCGTGTCAGAGGAGGAAAGGTCTCTCTCCCCTACTGTAACAGATATAATGACTAATACAAAATGCTTGTTAGGAACACATAATCCAACCGGTGAAGCCGGTTCTCTGATGGAACTTTTATTCTGTGAACAATGGATGTAAATGGATGCAGGCTCCCTGCAACCATACCTCTCAGGGATTACGTTTGTACGAAACTATTTTCTAAATTGGGATTACATTCAATATGAACATAAATTGGTGCAAATATGATTGCTATCAACATATCCCCAGTCCTACTGGCAGAATGTTAGATGGTTAGCTCTGATTGTATGAAATGCTCTGGTCGGGTGTCTGGATTTGTGAATGACTCAAGTCAAAGGGTATAAATTAATTCAATTTTATTGCTTCAGGCCTGGCTCTTACTTGTTTCCTTTGTTGGTTGTGAAAATGTTACTCTCGTCCTGGTTCTTTTTCTTCCTCACTCTATTGCTTTCTCTCGTTCTCTCTTTACTGTGAACTTTGGGCTTATTGCCTTTTAAGCCATATATATTTTCAGTGTCTACCTCTGTTTCATGTTTGGATGAATGCCTTGTTCACTATGTGTTATTACATTATCTTACATTATCTTGTAATAACACATGTTGCCTGGTTCAAAATCTTTATCTCCAATATTAAGTGAAGCTTCTTGAAATACAAGACCATTTTCATAGTCCTTCTTGTTATGACTCATGTTGGTTGCTTGCTGTACTCCTTTTTTAATAGTAATAATAGATAAGAAATAAGCAGTTGAACACATTTTGCGTGGTCCTATGTGTCCTTCAATAAAGGAAACACATATCTGAGAAATTCCCATTTGCTTAACTGCATCACCCATTTTCACTGCAGGCTACATTATACCAACCTGTCAACTGCAATGGCCACCAGGGTGAAGACAGAGGCCGCCACAGACATCCCCTGAACCAGCCCACTCATTTTACATACGGTGTTGGTGAAGGGCCAGCCTGTATAACAAAATAAATGAGAAGCTATAGAAAGGATTCTAACAAAGAACCAGGATGTGTATGTTGTTATTGCAGGGATTCTTAAAATGCAACTAAACGAGATAACATACATGCAGGAATAACCCACTTGATGAGGTTATCTTTCCTTTTCACTGTGTTCAAGTAGTACAGAATAATTGTTAAATACAGTAGACTTCTTGGCCATAGGCAGATAATATAATAAAGTAAAATAAAAGCTGTTCAGACACAAATGCCAACTGAAGGCAACATAATCTTGAACTTTCAGTATCAAGGTTGGTTTGTGCCGATGTTACAGTTAATCACCTCCACGGGTAAATTTAGAGATGGTGTTTTACTGAGAGATCGGATAGGCATTAATCCTGTGGCAAATAAAAATTGCAGTGGGCCCAAAGAGATCAATTTATTTGATGAATTATGGTTGCATTTTTCAAGGATGATATATAATAATGAATTACAATTACTTTGGATGTTTGCATTGGTAGACAGGTCTGATTATTATGCCTTTGTAACTTCTTAAATTATCATTTATTATTTAAAAAGTGAATCATAGAATAAAATATGATCACCATTCATATCTGCTGAGTGCAAAATAATCTGAAACAGACAATTTCCATCTAGAAAGAAAGAAAAACTTTCTTACATTCAAATTTTAATTGCAGTCAAAATGTTTGATGTTTGTTGTCAATAGAAAAAATATATACAAAAAAATATACACCGATCAGCCTCAACCTTAAGACCACCTGCGTAATATTGTGTGGGTCCCCGTTTTACCACAAAAACAACCCTGACTCGTCAAGGCATGGACTCCATTAGACCTCTGAACATGTGCTGTGGTCTCTGGCACCAAGACGTTAGCAGCAAATCTTTAGGTCCTGTAAGTTGCTTGGTGGGGCCTCCATGGATTCTACACCATGGCCAAAACCAAAGAGCTGTACAAGTAAGCCAGGGACAAGATTGTAGACCTACACAAGGCTGGAATGGGCTTCACGACCATCGCCAATCAGCTTGGTGAGAAGGTGACAACCGTTGGTGCGATTATTCGCGAATGGAAGAAGCACAAAAGAACTGTCAATCTCCCTCGGTCTGGGGCTTCATGCAAGATCTCACCTTGTGGAGTAGCAATGATCAGGAGAACAGTGAGGAATCAGCCCAGAACTACACGCGAGGATCTTGTCAATGATCTCAAGGCAGCTGGGACCATAATCACCAAGAAAACAATGGGTAACACATTACACCACGAAGGACTGAAACCCTGCAGCACCCGCAAGATCCCCCTGCTCAAGAAAGCACATGTACAGGCCTGTCTGAAGTTTGCCAATAAACATCTGAATGATTCAGATGAGAAATGGGTGAAAGTGTTGTGGTCAGATGAGACCAAAATCAGATGCTTTGGCATCAACTCAACTCGCCCTGTTTGGAGGTGGAGGAATGCTGCCTATGACTTCAAGAACACCATCCTCACCGTCAAACATGGAGGTGGAAACATTATGCTCTGGGTTTTTTTTCTGCAAAGGGGCCAGGTCAATGCCCTGGCTGAGGGAAGGAGGATACCACCCAATGTACAAAATCAGTAGGAAATCAAATACTTTCCCCCTTCACTGTATATATAAACTACTTTTGACTGACAGGATGTTAGACCTATCAAATATTAAAACTGACCTGTCATCACCTTATATGCAGTTCACAGGACAGGCATTTAGCCTATAAAATACTGTTCTGGTTTTATAGAGATATTTACACCTTTGTTACTTCCCAATATTGTACTTAACAAATTGCCATTGGGAATGTAGCAACATTGCCTTAATCTGCAAATGCAATCAAAGACATGCTTAATTAAGTGATCACTAAGCTACAATGTATGTGTAACAACTGCAGTTAGTAAAAGGTTTTGAATTGGAATGAAAGCAGTGTTTTTTACTATTATATAGCTTTAGTAAGCCATGCATGCTAAAACTATTAGCTTTCCAAAAATACTAATCCATATCGGTGAGTAGAATAAACACGCTTACCCATGGAAATCAAATGCCAGTCCAACATGTTTGTTCTTGTACCAGGCCTGACCTTCGGGTTTACATACCCCTAGATAACCTGTTATACACACTAGGTTAGAAGTGGGTGTCTATCCCCTTGTTTTTTGTAGCAGGTAGGTTAATTGTATAGGGTTTAGATTATAACAGGCAGATTAGAAGTATAGAGAAGATCAGGCCCTTCATTATAATTAATCTGTATTGACAGATGGCTCGAGCGGCCCTTCTCCTACCTTTTAACGGTTAGCCTCCCTCAGTTTATTTCCATTATTGTGATATATTTCTAAGTGTTACATTTCTAAGTGTACATGAATGAAAACCCCAGTGTTGGGAAATGTTTCCTTCTACCTCAGCTGTTTGTTACTTTGTATTCAGTAAGTGCAAACACCACTGTACACCCTGGTTGGTGGTAGCATACAATCAGCTGCATTCCCCTTCCTCTCACGAGCTATAGGATAGACATAACAAGGCCTAATTACTTTATTTTAGTTAAATGATTTCCACATATGTAGTTTAATTGTAAAAACTTTAAAATTGTTCCATTCTTGGTTTAAACTTTTTTCAGTGTATAATTAAATGGCATTAATTATGCATGGACATTTTGATAATACAACTTAATTTTAATGTAATAAATGTTCTAGCAATGTCTTGTGTGACGTGATGTATGTCCACAGGCAGATTTGAATTAGCATTCACTTTGGGTCTTAAGGTGTTAGGATGAGCAGATGGATGGTGAACCAAGGTCACTCCAAAATCCAAATCCAGTATATTATTTATAAGATATTATTACTTATGTAAATTGAACAGATATGTCAGACTTTTCTAATTATTTTTATCTTCCAAAAGCAAGAAATGTAACGCTTTTGGAAGATAGGAAGAAAATGGCCTGTGGTAAAACATTTGTGAAAAACATTTAGCAGGAATGGTCTTCATGCGGTACACCTTCGTACAACTGACTGTATGGAAGATTTTAATCCTGCGTTTCCAATATTACATTACCCCAGCTCATTCAAAGTTCTGTTCACCAGGTTAGTCATTCCGAGTTCTGATCACTAGGTAAGTCACACAGAGTTCTGTTTACCAGGCTAGTCATATAGTTCAATTTACTACCTGTAATGAGGTTGTCCACCAATGTTGTGGGGATGCAGAAAATGCCCACCAGCAGGTCGCTGACTGCCAGATTAAGGATGAAGACGTTGGTTACCGTTCTCATGCGACGGTTCCCCAGCACGATCAGGCACACAAGCACATTACCCACCATGCACAGCAGGAAGATGAAAAGGTAGGCTAGTATGAAGCTAGCAGCCACAGGGAGGGAGTGCTGGTAGTAAGGGAAGTAGGTGAGGTTTGTGATGTGGGTGAGGTTGGTGACATTATCATAAGAGATGTCTTTCAGGGATGTCAAAGGATTTGAAAAGCCTTCCATTTCAGTCAGATCATCATCTTCTCCACTGCTCCAAACCTCCATCACTCCTCTCTTCAACATAGGCCACACAGCCACTCAAACATTGTCTCTGCACCTGAAGACACAAAGTAACAGAATAAAATCCTTTATTTGTTCAGTTCAAATCAACAAATTTTACTGGTGGAGGATGACGGCAAATGGATGAATATCTTAACATTACAGAGTTTAAAACAAGGGCTGAAATTCCAGTAGATCAGTGACATTATGTACCGGCAACGTCATGTGTAGGGGATACAATTAAACCATTCAGTGGCCCCTTCCAGTGAGACAGCAAGGATGCAGCCTTTGTTAGCAAAGTAGAGGCCCTTAAGGCAGCGTGTTATTTTGGAGTTCAAAATAAATTATACTTTGCAAACATTAATTCATCAAATATTAACAGATTTTTTTTTTATAATGCAGCCACAATAGCTGGTTTTGCACCCTTTGGCTAAAATAACTAAATGTAACTGTTTCTTGTAACTGTATATCAGTCATTTATTGTAATTACTTTTGGTTCAGTAGTGCTTCAACTGTCATCCTAAAAGGGCTTTCTTGCTAGAATGGTCTGCTTCAAGTTCTCCATAGCCTTTTGATAGGATTGAGATCTCGTCTTTGATTTGGCTATTCCAAAACCCAGAAAGCTTTAGATAATTGTCATGTCGTAATATCCAGATTCGATTAAGCTTCAGCTTTCTAACAAACACCCTCACATTCTCCTCAAGACGTGTTTTCTGGCCAACGTCAGTAGTGTGTTTATATTCTGCTTTGAGAGCTAGAGGCTTCTTTCTTCCTAACCTCCCATGTAAGCAAAGTTTGCGCTGTCTATTTTTGACTGTTGACTCATGCCCTTCACTTGTTTTCTAACCGCTCCCAGACTCATGCTCATCAATAGCCTTTTTTCTGAGGGACTCAGATAGGTCTATGATCGTTGCATGATGTATTACCACCCATATGGTTAAGACCAAACCAGACCATTTTATGGAAAGTTGAACCCGCCAAAGGTATTCTCTAATGATTTTGCAATAATTTGCTTTGGTGGACATTATTGAAATGTAATAATTTTTATATGTTGGTAAAGATATGGGTCTACTCACTTTTTCAGCATTAGGACATTTCAATTTATTTTTATTGCATAAACAGTTTTAAAGTAATATTTTTGTAATTATTTATTAGAATTGGTTACCTTCACCAATTCATGTGGTTGAAATTCAGCTCAGCTGTCCATGTGTCCAAATATGTACAAAAAAAGACAGGGATGTACATGCTTTTTCACATCTGATTGTTATTCTCTATTTACCCCAGCCTGCTGACAGGAATTCTCTATGGATCCTTGGACAATTCTTCCTGTAATTCTCTTTTAAATGTCAATATCTGTTCTATTCTCTCTCTCACTCACACACACACACAAACACACACACTTGATTCCCGGCAATATGAGCACATTACAGTCAAAACATTCTTCATAACTGCAAATAATTTTCTCATATATTCTAGTACACTTTGTACATCTAGGAATCTCCCTCCTACACACTGCATCAACATGACCATAGGCTTGGTTCTGGAACAGCAGCTCTTATGGGATAACAGATAATTCCTAGCCTGGGTAATAACTCTGTATCAAAACAGTATCAGCAGTACAGTCAATATACTCAATGTTTTACCACACTCTCCATCTTTTGTGCGTTTGGCACTAAATGTCTCTCACCAAAGGCAACGCCAGTCTTGATTTTCAGTTGGTCCTCACTGCCACATCACTTTCCGACCAGGGCAAAATCATCTTGTCATTTGCTACTGCAGGTATTTTGCATTTACAAATTTTAGGTTTAAATACCTTTTATCTTTTCAACTCTTCTGCATGTGCTTTTCTTCCTCAATAAGTTCATTTCCTTATTCTGACTTTCTCTACAGCTTCATCACTATCATTTTCATTTCTCAGAATGTCATCTTCCACCTGAGGTAATGTCATGTGTGAAGAACGTCTTTTCTGGACTTGAAAGGAATCTTAAGAATTCTGAATTCGATTGGGGTTTTTGTATAGACTAGAAGACCCTAGTAATGAATGATGTTTCCACTGTTATAACTTAATTGGAGGGTTAACGGATGGTGATAACCTGGAGTCAGTTTCATGACTGGTGCCAATGTATTGTGCCGCATTTTATACCAATGAAAGTTTGATTCACTCCCTAGACATGGACTCACATAGGGATTGGAGTGGTTGGCTTTGTGTCTCTTTCTCCAAGGCAGGAGGGCTGTCCATTTTTACTGTACAATAGAACAGCATTTTACTGTCCACGACTCCCCAGCATTAGCGTTGCACAAACACCCTGTGATGGCCACGAGACGCTGTAAGAAACACAGGGAAAAGCTACAGAAAGTCAGCCCAGCTGGCAGCTCCTGATGGTGAACTTAACCCACTTCAGCCCCATTATAGACTACCTATAAGGTCCCCTGATAACCATAACGGGAAGGAATGGAATGCTTTTGTTTTGGTGACAGTATACTTATCCCATCACTATATACACTGTTCAAAAAAATGAAGGGAACACTTGAATCACACATCAGGTATGATGAACAAAATATATTACAGATCCAAATCTTTACTGTACATTGCAATTCGATGAGAAGATAATTATGTAGAAACGGTCAATGGAAAGCAAAATCACCAACCGATTGAGGGCTGGATTCAAACTCATACCCAAAATCAAAGTAAACAATTGAAATAACAGGCTGTTCCAACATGCGTGAAGTTCATCACGGCAACTCAGTAGTGTGTATGGCCCCCAAGTGCCTGAATGCACTCCCACAACATCTGGGCATGCTCCTGATGAGACAGCAGATGGTGTCCTGGGGGATCTCCTCCCAGACCTGGATCAGGGCATATGTGAGCTCTTGGACAGTCTGTGGCACTACTTGGCAGCATCGAATACACTGCTGCATAATGACTCAGAGGTTCTAAATTGGATTCAGGTCTGGGGAACATGAGGTCCATAGCATCAATGTCTTCAGCATCCAGGAACTGCCTACATACTCTGGCCACATGAGGCCAGGCATTGTCCTGCACCAGGAGGAATCCAGGGCCCACAGCACCAGCTTAAGGTCTGACAATGTGTCTGAGGTTTTCATCCCAGTACATAACAGCAGTCAAGGTACCGTTGGCTAGCAGTACTGTACCAGCATTAACTTTCTCAGCATTTTGAGCTAGAGCTCATCTGTTGGATCGGAACCCATGGGCCAGCCTTTGCTCCCCATGTGCATGAATCAGCCTTGACTGCCCATGACCCTGTTGCTGGTTCACTGCTTTTGCTTCCTTGGTCCACTTTTGATAGGTACTGACCACTGCAGACTGGAAACACCCCACAAGAGCTGCAGTTTTGGAGATGCTCTGACCCAGTTGTCTAGCAATCACAATTTGGCCCTCGTTAAAGTCTCTCAGATCTTTATGCTTGCCCATTTTCCCTGCTTCTATCATGCCAACTTTGAGGACTGAATGTTATGATATATATTTATATATATATATGTATACACACACAGTCCCCTCCCAAAGCATTGGAACGGCAAGGCAAATTCCTTTGTTTTTGTTGGTTGCTGAAGACATTTGGGTTTAAGATCAAAAGATGAGTATGAGACAAGAGTTCAGAATTTCTGTTTTAATTTCCCGGTATTCACATCTAGATGTGGTAAACAACTTAGGACATATCTCGTTTGTATTACAACACAGCATTTTTAGGTGAGCAAAAGTATTGGATCATGTGACTGACAGATGTTTCTTGATGCCCAGGTGTTACCTTTAAGGTTGATTGTTCAAACATTAAATAGCTCTGCATGACTAGGGCAAATTCAGCTGTAGATACACATATAAATGAATGAAAATACATGTTTTCCTTAAAGTTATTCAAGTTCAGTTGTATAACTAGACGTTTTCGTCCTAAAGAAAATATGATGTAGTTGAATACTTAAGTAAATAAATGAATAAATGTTCTGCAATCATTGATTCAATTAACTTCATTGACCACACCTCAATTACATGTGGCCAGAGAATTTCATCCACTTCACAGCATATATATTCATGAGACATGCATTGTGGAAATAAATGCAGTGAATGCTGGATTCACCCTTGACATGCTTGTGCCTCAATTTCTTCACAGGCCTCTAACATCCGTTGAAGAAGACTTGTTTGTAATGTTTGCACTCATATACTTTCCACCTCCAAGAGGAGAACTCCTCAATTGGATTCAAGAAAGGAGAATATGGTGGTAGGAACACCATCCTGAAATCTGGGTGATGCTCAATGCAGCACTATGCAGAGAGATACCTGAATTATTTCACTTACATTATGGAATAGTATATGGACACAAACATAATATCCAGAAAAAGATATATTTTACAGTAGAAGTGCAGTAATTGGATTGCATGTACTTGGAATCGCAAATTTTTCATTCTAATTGTCATGGTGCTGGTTGAAGGACACAAACGCTGAGGCGAACGGGTGAGATATTCCATTATTTTAATTAAAAAAAACTTAAAGCAGCTCCAGTGACTGGGTAGCATAGCCTACGGCTGACAAAACCCCAAAAAAAATAAAAATAATCCACAACCTGTGTGGGGACAACCTTCTGCTTTAGTAGGTTCCCCAATTGGAGGCAACAATCTACACCTGCCTCCAATTGGGGAAACCTAGCCACGCAGAGATGCCTAAAGGCATCTATTGTTGTCCTGTCCTGACTATGGCCCCGAGCCCAGTGCAAAGATGGCTAGGGGCATAGCCAGGACATGACACTAATGGAGTTCCTCTCACAGGGCACTTTGTTTACCTGCTTCATGTGGATGGCATTTCTCCTTAGAATACGATCAATGGGAGACTGCATTGATGAATATTGTGGAATAGTTGATTGTCCTGTATTATTCTTTGCTACATTTCTTTGACGTGGCGGGTTGTTCTGGACCACCATGTCAACAATGGCATGCCCTTGTTCAATTGAGAATTGTATTGTTTGTCCACCTGAATGTTCTCAAACCTCATTTCAGAATTTTTTGGGGGATAAGCAGGAGCCATGATTTCATTAGAAACACGTCTGTACCCTATGCTTCTACCTCTCCTCCCTCCTCTCACACCTTGTCCACCCCTTGCATTCTGTCCATGTCTTCTTGGATTTTCTTTTCTTGCTCTTTCCACTACAACATTGCTAATCTACCCATTTTCTCCCTCTACTCCTCACTCTTCTCCTCATCCCACATCCTCAACTCTTCTTGTTTCTTCTTGAACATCCTCAGCTCTTCTTGCTTCTTCCCAAACATCCTCAACTCTTATATCCTCAGCTTTTCTTGCTTCTTCTCCTACATTCTCAACTCTTCATGTTCCATTTCCTCTTCCTATACCCTCTACTCCTTTCCTGTCATTTCATTTTACAACCTCAGATGTTCCTCTCCCCTGCCCAGTCCATGACCTCTCACTCTTAAACCACTTCCTTTTTCGCATCACATTCTTCTTTTGTGCTGTTTATCTTTTCCCCTTTTCTAGTTGTTGTAATTAAGACAGATGTGTAAACAATTAGGAAATTAGCATTTCTTGTGTTGTGTGTATTATTCACTCATCAGATATATATTTGGGGCTGATTGGAAACAAACCATTTGCAACTGAAAATTTAACAATTCTTTTTTGTTGTGTTTGGAAAATGGTACACAAATATTTGTGATTTTTGTTAAGATCATTAAAAAGAGCTGCAGACAGTGATTTGAGAAAATTATGCAT
This sequence comes from Esox niger, assembly GCA_016801105.1. Classification (NCBI taxonomy): domain Eukaryota; kingdom Metazoa; phylum Chordata; class Actinopteri; order Esociformes; family Esocidae; genus Esox; species Esox niger. Next base: position 91,098 of record JACXGJ010000368.1, read on the forward strand.
GTGATTTGTAACTTATATTAAATGAGGGAAAATTTACAATCTGTTTAGGACCTTTACAAAGTGTGCAAATCACTGTGTTAACAGTTTTGAGAGCAGTTACTTGAGTTTGGAGAAATGTGTCAAATCAATAAAGAAAAACTGTAATAGGAAATCTGTCCCATTTATTGCGGTTCCGGCAAACATGTTTAGAAAATTTCATAAATCTGTTGACTACTGCTGTCATTTTACACATAAGATATAATTACATATTGAGTAACCAGGGTAAGACCATTTTAAGTTTTGGTGGTTGACGTCAGACAGCCATCATCCATGATGATTATATCACAATGTCAATTTCAATGTTTTGATATTGAATTATTGCTGTAGCAGCCATAGACCATGTCCTTCAAGTTATACTTGAATAGGCTATTTGTATGCTTTTGGAGATATTGTCGTGAATGTGAACAGCACAAAGTACATTCGATCCTGCCTGCCACACCTGCATGTTGTGTACTGTTTACAAACAACTTTATGTAGGCCTACATGAGCAATTATTAATTATTTATAATAAAAGCAACAACAATTATACCAAACAAAATAAATTTATTTATGCTTTAAAGTTAATTAAAATAAAATTGAATCGGGCACAAGACAAAACGGCTCTGATTGCCTATTTTATGACTTGAAAACAAAGGTTCATGTTTTGCAGCTTTGTTCATTCAGGTGGTTCATGCTTACTATTTGGCCTGAACATACCAAACAGATGAGTGAAGTGTTTATTTCCCACACCATTGCTTTACACACCGTTTTTTCCCTCTGGTTTACGATTTAGTGCAAAGAAGTATATGACAGTGAGTGAAACCTAAAGTTACCTAAAGTAACCTAAAGTAACCAATAGTAACCTAAGGTTAAACAACTAACATTTACATATGAAATAAGCAAAGATTTTTTGTAGTTAATTCAAGCAAATATGTTAACCAATGTCACCTGAGAAAATGCAGAGCTTAGGTAAGCCTAAACAAAACACAGACTTGATTTTAAATGATTTTAAAATTCCTTACAGGAAAAATTTATAATGAAGAGTAAAAAGGACCAATACCAATTTGCTGCTAGGTTATATGGGGGTTATGACTCATTTACTCATTTCATATTGGTAAAAGTAGCCATTCCTTTGGCTCTATGATTTCAAAATTGTATTTGCTCAAACAAAGATTATTTGCAGAAAACTTACACACATATTCACTAATGATTAATATCTATACTAAATTGTTATTTTATTGTTCTGTCGTTATTTTTAAGCATTTTGAAGCCTACCCCTCCAGGGCCTCTCCTCCCCAACCACGGTCTTCTAATATAAATAATTTCAACAACATTGATTTTAATTTATTGTTGAATGTCCATTTCTGAGTAAAACAGCTTGTTTGTGGATTTGATTTAATTTCGGTTCAGAATTATGTCATTAACATTCTGCATTTCTATGAGTACATCATTTACAAATGTAGTTTAAGTTGGCTATCCACAGCAAACTAATCTTGTAATCAAAAAATGCAAAACCAGTGACAGCATCCTGCCCTGTTTGTTGTTTATCATAAACTGATGCAGCTAGCTAGCTATTCCAAATTATCCAGCCTCATCCTTCAACTGTTTACATACAACTTTTCACAACAATGTTGAGATGATTTGTTTTTTTTTCAACCGCTGATTCCTTTTTTAAGGCTTATCTTGTCAAAGACATTCAGCTGTTCTTGGAAGAAAATTATAACTAATCCTAAACGTCTCAATGACGAGACTGTTGAACAATGTTTCTCTATTTCATTTACAGTAATGGGAATGTGAGCTAGTACCCTAACAGTACCTTGTAAGTTTACACCCACACAACAGTAATTAACTGTGGCATTGAGAAGGCTACTCATAATATTAGGATAATAGGTTTGAAACATGTCATTCCAAAAGGCTAACTATTCCCTGTTGTGCATTATTTTAGACCTGTACATGTGTAATGTAGTTTGCTGGGGGTTGATTGCCATTTGGGACGTATCCCATTCAAACAGGAGTGATCGATTTTAACTACACATCTTATTAAACAGAACCAGAAAGGTGGTTAACCGATTCATTCATATTTTTGTAGTGAGAACAAACACTTTTTTGAAAAGAGGCTTGCCTCTTTACAAGTTATCTGTGATGGCAAGGTGCTTTACAAGGGTATGATCGGTGTTTGTCTGTAGCTGACTCACTTATCAATAATCACAACTGATTATTTACTCATGGAAGCATCCACAGGGAAGACTCATTAATGCAGAAGTACACAGAAACATATTATATTCTTATTTACAATGAAAGGCACCCGAAAATATCTTAATACATTATTGGCCATTTGGTTCCAGATTGTCAAAACATAAGAAACAACCAAAATACACTCGAAATTGACACTGAAAATGTAACTTCTATTGATCATCCTTGTGATTTTTTATAGGAATCCATCTATTGTAAATTCAATAGATTGGACATGATGTGGGAATGCACACACTTGTCTGTATACGTTTACACAATTAACAGTGCATGTCAGAGTAAACTCCAACTCATGAGCTCGAAGGAATTGTCTTTAAATCTCTGAGACAGGATTGTATTAAGGCACAGATTTGGGAAAGGTTACCAAAACAGGTTGAAGGTCTCCAAGATAACAGTGGCCTCCATCATTCTTAATTGAAAAAGTAGGGAACCTCCCTCACTCTTCCTAGAGCTGTCCTCCAACTGACAGGGGAAAAATCTTTAGTCAAGGTGGTGACCATGAACTGGATGGTCAATCTAACAAAGCTGACAAAGTAGAGACCCTGTGTGGAGATGGAGGGACCATCCAGAAAGACAACCAGCTCTGCAGCACTTGACCAATTAGGCCTTGGTGGTAGACTGGCCAGATGGACACCACTCTGCAGTAAAATAAATTTACCAAAAGGCACCTAAAAGGATCATGACAAACAAGATTTACTAGAGTGATAAAACCAAGATTGAACACTCTGGCCTGATTGCCATGGGTCACGTCTGGAGAAAACCAGGCACATTGGACAATTACCATACATACTATGAAACATAGTGGTGGCAATATAATGTTGTGGGGATATTTTTCAGTAGCACAGACCAGCCATGATTGAGAAAAAGGATGCAAAGAGCCAAATACAGACAGATCCTTGATGAAGACCTCCAGAGCACTCACAACCTTCAAAAAGACCAAGATATTAAGCACTCTCTTAGGATAAGTCGGCAAATGTCCTTGAGTGGCCTTGCTATAGCCCGGACTTGAACCAGATCAAACATCTCTGAAGAGACCTGAAAAAGTCTGTGCAGTGACATTCCCCATCCAACCTGACAGAGCCTGGATCTAAAGAGAAGAATGAAACTCCCCATAAATAACTGTTGCATTCAGATAACCAAGAAGATCCAATAAGGCTGTACTTGCTGTCAAAACATTAATTTAATCCATTTTAGAATAAGTCTGTAAAGTAACAAAAGGTTAAAAAAATGAATTGATCTAAATGTATTATAATTGCATTGTACATGTTCCCAAGTTTCCTACATTTTTTTTAAGGGGTCATAAAGCTAATAGCTCCAACCGTTTGAAAAACAGAGCCAAATCAGTTGGATTAAAATAGTCAGTGAATGTGCCAACCTAAAAATTGGAACATTGGAAGTCACTCCAATGTTCTACGAACTCAGCACAATCATGATTCTAAGAGCTCAGCATGAAAGCAATCAGTAGGACTCTTTCACAGGGATATGCCATGGAACAGTGAGCATTACTTTGTGGACCTGTGCTGGTCCAAGGGACTAGGTTTGAGAAAGCCAATCAGGTCTGTATACTGAACAGTCTTTTAATTGGTTTGCGAATGCTCACATAATCAATCTGAGCATTTCAAGGGACAAACAGGTGACTTAGGGATATTGATTGTGAAAAAAGAAATAGAAAATACACAGTAGACAAAGGAATAATAGGGGAGAGCAGGGTGAATGGAGCCAATTTTTACTTTAAAGTGAGGGCATGACAGTAATATTTCCAACTAAAATATGTATATTTCAAGATGTGCTGCATCTCTGGGAATAATCACTTAGGATCTCAAATAAACTGTTTTCAAAATATGACTCTCCATAAATACAGGGACTCTGGGCTCAACTTGCCCCCGATGAGGGAGAGGATAAGTTGAGCCACATGGGGTAAACTTTAACACGGATTACTTTGGAATAAAACTGAAAATGTTCACCTGAAATATGCTAAATTTAATATCAAATGACTTTTTAAAGGTTCTGCAATTCTGCAATTCTCCTCCCATAACCATGCTACTGCTCAACATCCCACTTGTCAATGCAGCAGCGGAATATGAACTTTTAGTGTTTTTTCCAGCTCCAGCATTTCTTCTTTTCATTCTAGGTTCAGTTGGTGTGGCTTTAGGGAAGGGAAGTATGTCTCCAGGGGTCACACACCCCAAATGGGCAGGAGAACCAGTCATAGCTAAAAAAAATATCATAGCTAACAGTATAGCCTCATGTTGTATCTTCCTAAAGCACTTACACATGAGATTTTTGTTAATTGTCAGACATAAGAATCGAGATTTATGAACATAAAAGAATGCTTGCAAGGGCAATATTCCATGAGCATCCATGAGTAAAATTTATGACTTTTCAAAAATGTGTGGTCACATGACAAATTTTGTCTATATTTGCCCCAAAACACATGCTCAAATCACACCGCTCTCCCTAAATAGAAATCCAATTAAAAAGACTGCATAAGCAAGTTAACTTAATTTGGAAAAGTCGTTTTTAAGGTTTTGTTAATGGAATGTGTCATTAGGGTAGATTGATAAATACAAGAATTGTGTTGACTTCTGCACAGTGTGTAGTTCAATGAGTAACCTACAGTAACACATGGCAAACAAGTTATTAAAAACGTAAACACTACTTGTATACCAGAAATGATTTATTAAATACTAGTTAATTGACATGTTTAGACCAGTGGTTACCAAACTGTTTTGGTTACTGAATCAAAAACCAAATATTTATTAGCCTGCAGTACCCCTACATTTCCTTCTCATGAGCATTTTCCCAGTGAATTTATGATCTAATGTCTTCTCAAGTACCCATATGAAAAGGCCATGTATACCCAGGGGTCCTAGAACTATAAAGACCTGACAGGACTAGAAAGACCTGACATTTTGCTAAAAAATGTCTAATTTGCGTAACATTTGTATGGGTGGTTCTATACCCGTTATAATATATATCAATGCAAAGAAATCCAGACATTTCTATCTGCTCCAACACCTCTAGAATCTGGTGCCACACGATTCCACCTTCAATCCAATCCCACAATACTCTAGTGTTAATAACAAATAATAGTATTTAAGGTAATGTACATAAAATAAAAACATTTCTGAAATCCATGACTGTTTATCTCAACCTCATCCTGTTAACATAAAACCATAAAACCATATACAATATCATATTATAGATTGTTCCTATTATGGAATAACTTCGATTTCCTTGCAAACCTGTAGAATATGTTAGAGAGAAATAAAAAATATTTGGCTACTTCTCAATAATATTATTTGTGCAAATCATTGCGAGTTCATGACCCATGCAACAACATCTCCAGAGACAGCGATAGACAGGGATTACCTACCTTATTTTGCCGTTGCTTCTCTTCAAAAAGGCTACTTTGTCAGTACTTTAAAAGAGTTACAAGCGACGCAGTTTTGAAAATGTGGACACAAACATGCAACAGTGTCTACATCTGGCGTTTTCCCAATCCAGCGAACTGGAGATGCGAGTTTGATTCATCAGTGCTGAGCAAATTGCGCACACTCAACGCTATGCGGTATATATCCAGATTTCTCATCTTCATGTATAACCTCTTAATTTTAACTGAGCTTCTGGGTTCAATCACGCTACACGGGAGTATGCACCCATCTCCAACCTAACTTGCATATCCGACCTAAGGTGCAGAGACTAATTTGCTTCATTCTCACAAAGACTCCCTTATCCCCGATACGCACGCCCGCGAATGTGACCACACGAGCGCGCACATCCCATCCCTCGCTTGTTGATTTCGGTGTTTACTGTGTCATGTTAATGTTCTAACTTGGCAACTAGTATTTTAGAAAAGGACTCAAGTCACATTCTCCTAGTGGAAAAGAAATCTGAATTATAAATTACGGACACAATAGAACCTTCTTTCAGCAAATGTCTATTGTCCAACACATTCAGAGGGGTGACAAATTAAAGGAAAAACCAACATAAGCTGTCTCGGTGAGGTGTTGGGCCAACATCAGCCGCAAGAACAGCTTCAATGCTCATTGGAATAGATTCTGTGAATATCTAGAACCCTTCTTCCAAAAGATTCAACATTCTTCCAAAACTCAGTCAGTGATCCTTTAAACCCTCTGGATATGGGCATTTTCATTCTGAAAGAGACGACTCCCATCGGGATAGAAATGTTTCACCATGAAATGGTGATTATTCAGAGTAGCTTTATTTATGATTCCCAGTGACCTTTCTCTCTAAGCGGACAAGTGGACCCTAACCATGCCAGGAAAACACCCCCCACAGCATTAGATTAGATTCAACTTTATTGTCTTTGAACAGTACAAGTACAGTACAATGCAATGCAGTTAGCATCTAACCAGAAGTGCAAATAGAGGAGGGCAAAAAGTATCTATGTATTAAGTGTATGTATATTACCAGAGGAACTTGTAGATGAGCAATGCATAAATGTGCATTAAGGCAAATAGGAGGGCAGACATTTTTTTGTATTAGGTATAGTGTATGTTATGAGTGGGATAATAGATATTCGGGTACAAATGGCAATTAAAAAATTGCATTCAAGATGTGCAAACAAGGCAAATGAAGGAGAGATATATAAAGGGAGCATGTGCGCCTGAGATGCAGAGATAGCAGCAATGACGTCCCAAGTTAGACGTGTGTAAAACAACTGCAAAAATGCAGGCACAATGGCAATTCACCTAGTCCTGGGCCTACCCCAAAGTCTCCTACCAGCTGGACGTGCCTGGAACACCTCCCTAGGGAGACGTCCTGGCTCCTTTCGATGCAAAGGAGCAGCGGCACTACTCCAAGTTCCTCACGGATGACTGAGATTCGCACCCTATCTCTAAGAGAGACGCCAGCCACCCTTCTGAGAAAACATGACCCAGCCTTCATGACCATAGGTGAGGTTAGGAACGAAAATTGACCGGTATATCGAGAGCTTTGCCTTCCGACTCAGCTCTCTTTTAGTCACAACGCTGCGGTAAATCGAATGCAATACCGCCCCCGCAGCCCCGATACACCTTTACGTGGGGTAACGCCTCATTCCCTACCTGGAGGCACCCCATCGGTTTCCTGCTGAGAACCATGACGTCAGATTTATAAGTGCTAATCCTCATCCCAACCGCTTCGCACTCGGATGTGAACAGATCCAGTGAGCGCTGAAGGTCACAGACCGATGATGCCATCAGGACCACATCATCTGCAAAAAGCAGCGATGAGATCCCCAGCCCACCGAACTGCAACCCCTCCCCACCCCGACTAAGCATCGATATCCAGTCCATGAACTTTACAAACAGGATTGGTGACAAAGCGCAGCACTGGCCGACTAGGTGGGGATATTTTATTTCGACATTGGCCTGGGAACGCCCCGGGATCCCCCAGTCAGAGCTGGCAAATGTGGCTCGGGAAAGGGAGTTTGGGGTCCCCCGCTGGAGCTGCAGCCCCCGCGACCCGATATCGGATAAGCGGATGAAGATGAAATGATACAATGGCAATTCTAAACGTGCAAACAATTTTAGCGGATTGCTAAAATTGTTAATGGCTTGTATTATAAGTCAATTTAAATATTGCATACTGTTTATCAAAACTGAACAACATGGAAAAATAGGTAATCTTCCACACGAGAGAATCTAAGACAGTGTGCTGGAGGTTGAATGTTTCAAGGGCTGTTGTAACCTTTGACAACAGGGCTTGAAAGAAAAAGATAATGAAAATAATAGAGAAATTGTTGTAGAACTTCTAAGATTTCTCCACAATAGGCGGAGAACATATTGGACATAATTTACACTGTGCACCATCTTTGACTTACTAAGAACGTTACTGTCTGCTAGAATGGTGGTGTGCGCTCCACTGAACATCTCGCCAAGGCAGATAAGGAGGCATGCGATGCTATATGGACTCGGATCCACTAAGCAGGGTCAGCGGGCTTACTATTGTGATTCTTCAAGATACTTCACCGGGCATAGGATTATGGTGAGCTAGGTAACAATATACAATAGAATGTTAGAAAAAAAAGATTCTAACAATCTTATCACATTATCTGTTTCAAGGCAGAACATTCTCTGTTGAAAGGTACATTGCGTTGTACGTGAAGCAGACTGCATGCTCTTTTAACACTGGCCTACTTCCTATCTTCCTCTTTTTCTTTTGTGAAAGTTCAGCTACTAGTGTATAGCAAGCATGTTTTTCTCTTAATGCTAGGGGTCTCAGAGAGAATGTCATAGCTATTTGCTCTTTTGCAAATGTAGAAAAGCTCATTCTATATTTCTTCAGGACACACTCAGATTTTTGTACGTCTTGGTACAATGCAATCCGCAGGCATTGCTATTCTTTTCAATAACAATAAATTGGATTACCTTTATCTTTCATTCGTTTTGAATTGAAGATTACACATCCATTCCTCCAAATGTGTAAGAGAATAGATAACTTTTATATAACAGATAAGACTGTTTATATATTGTCTTCATTAATAATTTCCACCCAGAAAGCGTCCATTCAAATATCCAGAGATTCTTAAACTGATAATAATAATAAAAAGAGTACTTATACCACCCGGTTTCCAAAAACATGTCGGTGCTGTGTAAAATGTAAAGAAAAACAGAATGCAATGATATGCAAATAATTTAAACACTTTACTCAATAGAAAATAGTAAAAAGACAACATATAGAATGTTGAAACACAGAAAAGTTGTTGTTTCTTAAATAATATTTGCCCACTTTGATTCTGATTCCAGCAACACATTTAAAAAAAGCTGGGACAGGGCAACAAAACACTGGAAAAAGTTGAGTAATTGTGTAGTTGTGTGAGAAAAAATCCTGGCGGAACAGCTCACAATAAATCAGGTAAATTGGCAACAGGTCAGTAACATAATTGGGTATAAAAAGAGAATCCCAGAAAGGATGAGTCTTTCAAAATATGGGGATGGGTTCATCACTCTGTGAAAGACTGTGCAGGCAAATAATGCAACAGTTTGAATCACATTTCTCAATGTAAAATTGCAAAGCGTTTGGAGATCTCATCATCTACGGAGCATTATATCAGATGAGTGAATCTGTAGTGGACGTCACTGCATGGGCTCAGGAACACTTCCAAAAACCAAGGCCTGTGAATACAGTATGTTGCTGTATCCAAAAATGCATGTTGAAACTCCACCATGCAACAAAGAAATCATATATAAACAAAATCACCGCCTCTTTCTCTGAGCCCGAGCTCATTTAATATGGACTGAGGTGAAGTGGAAACTGTCCTGTGGTCTAGATAACAATTTGGATCATAATTTGAAATTATTTCTAGGAATCATTAATGCTGTGTCCTCCCGACTAAAGAGGAGAGGGGCCATCCGGCTTGTTATCAGCATACAATTCAAAAGTCAGCATCCATGATGGTATGGGAGTGCATTAGTGGACATGGCATTGGTGACTTGCACATCTGTGAAGGCACCATTAATGCTGAACAATATGTCACGGTCCCGGCCAGCTGGGGCTGTTCCGGTCCATGTTTTCTGTTTCTCGGTGATCTGTCTTGTCCTTGTTCCTGTTAATCAGTGTATTTAGTTCAGCTGTGTTTTGCCCCCACCTGTTTCTGTCCTGCTCGTTAGTCTGTGTATTTAGTTCAGTCAGTTTCTCCCTGTGTTTGTCGGATCATTGTATTGTATTGTCATGTTGCTGGTTTGTCCTGTTGCGCCTGTGTCTCCTGCTCCTGCTCCCTTTTGCCTGGCTAGTTGAGTTCATTGTTTTTTTGGTGTAGTGCACGGCACTCGGTTTTGTTTTCATTTTAGTTAATATTAAAGTCTTTCCCTTGAACCCCTGCATCTGCCTCCATCTCCCTTTTTGGATTTATGTTTTTGGATTCCCTCACCACCGCCCGCTCGTGACACAATATATCTGTTTTTGAGCCACATAATGCAATCCTGACTGACTTTTTCAGGGAAGGTCATGCTTATTTCAGCAAGAGAATTTCTAAACCACATTCTGCACATATTACACCAGCATGGCCCCTCAGTAAAAACAGTCTGGTTGCTAAACTTGCTTGGCAGCAGTACAGACTTGTCACCCATAGAATACATTTGGCACATTATGAAATGAAAAATAGGAAAAAAGGAGACCCTGAACTGTTTAGTAGCTGAAATCCTATATCTAGCAAGAATGGGAATACTTTTCACTTTCAAAACTCCAGCAATTGTTCTCCTCGATTTCACAAACAATTATAGTGTATTGTTAAAAGAAGAGGTGATGCAACACACTGGTAAACCTGCTCCTGTCCAGATTTTCTTGAAATGTGTTGCTGGCATGAATTCTAAATGGTCATGTACTTTTCCAAAAACAATAACATGTCTGAGTTTCAACATTTGATATGTTTTCTTTGTGCTATTTTCAATTAAATACAGGAACACATTATTTGCACATTATTGCATTCTGTTTTTATTAAAATTTTATGCAGCATACCAACTTTTTTGGAAATAGGGTCTTTCTAGATTATATCTAGATTATAGCAAATTATAACAATATGCTGTATTTATTATATTGTACACATTAGCATAATTAGCATGAATAAATCCACAAATCTTTTTAACCTTTTAAGCTAGAAACACCAAACCAACTTTGTATTACATGTTATAGCTATCCCAAATTAACTTTCTTAAATTATTATTGTGCTGCATCTCATAAATTTCAAGCTCAAGAGACCACAACAACTTTGGGCTTATTTACATTATAACATATTTTCCAAGACATACAGAAGAAGATTTTTATTTTGTGTAAACTTGTATATATTGGGGCGCCACCTTCTAAGGTGGCATGTGCAATATTTCTGATTGAGCCTCCAAGGGGTTTGCAAGCATGAAGACGTACATACGCATGTAAAGCTAATCCCAACATGTGACTGGATATTGGACCCGGTATAATTAATATACCATTGGCTGTCTATATGGAGAAACAAAACTGGGGGTTGGGGCACAAGCTTCTATGTAAGGAGGCAATGCCCCCTTTTGCCATGTTTGCCCCCGTGGCGCTGGGCCTGGAGCCACATATAGCTTTAGAAAACCAATCATTCAACGTTACCGGTCCAATTCTATCTGCGAATGTGAGTGTGTAGTCCGGTCAATTTTCCTAGGAAAAGGATATGTTTGTTTCTCAAAGACTGATATGGTTCACCAAAAGTGCAACATACACCCACAGATTTCTATAGGATTTTATTTAGAAATGTTGCAGCCATCTTGACTTAGTCCTAACATACTGTTACACCGAAGGCATTATTATCATGAGCACCTGTATAAAACCTCCCAAGCAATGTTTGCTAGCCATCGGCAGTAACTGGTTTCCAATTTTCATGTAAAATGTAAACATTTTTGATAAGCAGATGGTTTTCCATAAACTAGGTTTCGGATTAGCACAGCAACAGAGTACTGCCCACTTCTCACAAAAAGTTGACATTGGCCCATAAATAGCTGCCTTTTAAACCCCCTTCCTTGCTCACTAGAGGGAGGCCCTGGGGCACAACTGAGCAAGAGTACAAAGACATTAGTGTCTAGTTTGAGAAACAGTCAACTCACAGGTTCTAAATGGGCAGTTTCATTAAATAGGACCCACAAAACACGTCTCAACAGTGAAGACGCAACTCCAGAATCCTGGCTTTCTAGGCAGACCTGCAACGAGGAAGCCATATCTCAGATTGGCAAATGAAAAGAAAATAATAAGATGGGCAAAAGAACACAGACACCGGACAGAGGATGATAAAAAAAGTGTTACGGACAGGAAGGCAAATCTAAGAGATGTTTGGATCACAAAGAACATTCATTAGACACAGACCAAACAAATAGATCCTGGAGGAATACTTCACACCATATGTCAAGCATCGTGGAAGCAATTTGATGATCAATGGTTGCTTTTATGATGGTGAAGTTGGAGATTTGTATAGGGTTAAAGGGATCTTAAGGAATAAAGGCTAACACTTCATTTTGGAATGCCATGTCATGCCCTGTTGACAGAGCTTAATTGGAGCTAATTTTCTCCTACAACAGGACAATGACCCAAAGCACAGAGACAAAGATAAATCATGTCAGAACTTTTTCCACTTTTAATGTGAAAAACCCGCCCACTGCTCAGTACTGCCCCTCAGGGACCTTGTTGCACTTATCTCTTTGCACTGCTGGACTGTGACATTGCTTTACAAAATCTGACAAGGATGTTTTCAGTTGACACATGTTGTAAGTTTTAGCAAGGAAACCTCATAGCTGGTATCTCTGGATTTCAGTTGCAGCTGCTACCTTACACCTTCAATTTGCATTCTTTGCACATTTAAACTCACAATTTCTACTTGCATTTGCCTCCATGGCATATTTATACATGCCACTTACAATATACATTGTTCTGAATATTTTTATATGTATATTTACTGCAATCTTTTATTTACACTTCTGGTTAGATGCTAACTGCATTTCGTTGTACTGTACTTGTACTTCTTCAATGACAATAACATTGAATCTAATCTTTCATCAACCCTGCATCCCCAGAAGGATGTGCATTTGATCTCCCTTCATAATTAAGTGATTGGAGATGTTTCAGACAATTATGCTTCACAGCAGAATTTTGGGGTCTATTTCATGTGCATTTGATTACTTGGCATATGGTTTACCCAGTAATGTGATGGACAATGCAGTGAAACCCATCTTTCTATAGTGGACGTTTTATACATGCTTACCTACAAAAGTAACATACATATTTAAGTATATGTACTGGAGGCTGTAGTGATGCTGACACAAAATCAATGACAACACTACTGTAAGAGTCTTTCTAGACAACAATTCCATGTTGAAGATATGGAAGTAAATAACAGAGCGTATCTCATAAATGCTATAAAAATGCTGAGCTTAGAGAAAGTGTGGTTCTACTAGCCTATGAAATCAATGCCTGGTTATTGGTTAAATAATCACAAAACATTTTGTGTGAATGTTGGAGAGAGCCTGGGATGTTATTTAATTTCCTTATCATCTCGCTGTTTTATTCTTAGACCATGTTGATCATGCTCAACATTATATTTGAGAAATGGAATTTCAATAGTGTCCTTTTCAACAGCAATAACAAGGAAGAATGCCATGTCGGACATTCTTACTCTTCCTAGAAACAGCCAAAGCAGTCTGAATTGATTTCGTTGCAAATATATTGTACCTCCCCTGATTCACTTGTAGATTGGATATGAGGCCCTGCATCAGACTAGCCACCCCTTGTGGTGTTCACCAGAGGTGTACTTGTAAATCAAGCTTCCTCGTCCTATAGGCTATTCTTGCTCAGACCTATGTTAGCTACTTAGTGAATGCATGTTTGTGCATCTGAGAGAGGATGAACCTGACAGACACTGGACAGACCCTCACAGCGACACAGCCAGCAGGCTGCCAATTAAAAATAGGATTTTTTTATTATTAATTAGACTATCATGGAGAGCAGGTAGACAAAACACTCTAATGAATGACTCATGGAGACTGTTAATGGATGTTTTCTGGTTGAAGAAGTAATAAACAGATGTTTTGAATGTTTTCTGTATATAATTGGCATGCGGTTGTTGACATGGCTATTTAATGTATGTAGTGTACAATAGTTGAGTTCAGGTGGTTGGGTAGAGAGCACATGGCTATTCCATTAAGAAAATAAAGAAATGTTTGTTACAAATTAGTAATTTCTTTAATTACCGTATTGTACAGTGCTTTCACTTACTCAAAGCTCTTCTCACAAAATCAAAACAAATATAACAAATATATAGAACATACCAATATATATAATTTTTTTTAACAACAAGTCAGCATAAAACCCCCACTGTGATGCAACACCCACTTTTGGGACACTTGAGATATTGTGTGCTGCTGAATTCGAAAGATTTCCAACAAATTTCAATATACTCTTTATTTGGGCCAATTGTATTAATCTGTAAATTAATTTGAATCTCTATGATAAGGCAGCAGGAAATCAGGTAGGTGTGTCATTGAATGGACTGGTACAGTTACCTACAAAATGATCTATAAAGTTGAGCAAAATTCTATTAAAAACCTAACTGAGCTACTCAGATATATCTTAAGGCACCATAATTGTGGAAATCATTTATAAAAAAGTAGCAATTTTTATAAGGCACCTTTCTGATATTCGCAAGCATTCTATGGTGCTTTTCAAATCAAAAGAAAAGGCAAAAAGCTGCATTTTTTAAAACATCTATATGTAGTAACAGATAGAAGTATTTAAAGAAAACATTAGTAACATACATTTTTGCAAAGTTAATTTTTTAAAATAAGAAACAGGATAAGAAACAGGGAAAGGAACCATGCAAGCCTAGTTCTGTCAACCTTCAATTAGAAGGAATGAATGTTGTTTTCCAAACAGGGTCTCCGATGTGACAGGCTGGTGTAATCGGAGGATCTCCTCCCAGACCAGGTTAAGGGCATGAGTGAGCTCCTGGACAGTCTGTGGCGCTATTTGGTGGGATTGGACGCACCAACACATAATGTCCAGAGGTTCTCAATCCACGTCTGGGGAACGTGAGGGCCAGTCAGTGGCATCAATGCCTTCATTACCCTGGAACTGCCTACACATTCTGGCCACATGAGCCTGGAGAAACCAGGCAAAGCAGAATATCTGGCCACCACGAGAAACCCAGGGGGTAAGAAATATGCACACCAGTCTGCTGGGAGTCATTTTATAGGGCTTTGGCAGTGCTGTGCTCCTACTGTTCCTCCTCGATTAAAGGAGAAGATACTGATCCTGCTGTTGGGCTGATGCCCTTCTACGGCCCTGTGCAGCTCAACTTGTATACCGGCCTGTCTCCTGGTAACTCCTCCGTGCCCTTTAAGCATGGATAGATGTGGCACATAGATATGGCATTCTGGAAGAGTTGGACTACCTGAAGAGAGAACAATTGTCTGCGGTCACCACCTGCAAAACCATTAGCTTTTTGGGTGTTGTCTTGCTGTTGCTTCTCCAGTGCATCTGTTGTCACTTGCAATTGCACCAAAACAGGTGAAATACATTCATAATCATGTATGCTTCCTGACTGGACAGGTTGACATTCCTGAAGTGTAATTGACTTGGTGTTGTACTGTGATGATTACGTGTTCCTTTAATTATTTGGAGCAGTGTTTTTAAAAACAATTTAGAGGCTCACTGTTTTTTTCTCCTGAATTTCAAAGAACCTCATATGCTGGAATTGGGATGGAATGCTGGTTAGCTATGTGCACATTTCATTGACGACATCTGAGATGCACTATTGTCAATCCTGAATGACAAGTCGTAGGATATGGCTTTTACTTTCTGCAAACATCAGGATGAGGTCTGGTGTTGGAGAATAATCCTGACCTAAGCTGTTTATTTAAATTCTCTAGCAAACAAAATGATACCTTGTGTTTTTGAGTGAATGTCACGGTGGGATGCTAGACAGACATTGTATTAGAGCACATTCTGTAGACAGACCAGCATTGTCGCTCTGAATTCTGTCAAGGGGCACATCTCTTGGCAACAAGGTGGAAATTAGGATTTTTTATCTGGGAACTTTTGCAGCTCTGCATGCTACCCTTTCAATTGCAAGGGCAACATGACCTCTCATTGCTTTTATATCATTAGGCCCAGTGGAGATGACAATGTGCTTGGCTCCAGTTAGGTTGTCCGCTCAAATAATTTTAAGGGCAATTGGTGTGTTTGGGCATCTGAACTTTTTCAAAGACATACCTGAAAACAAAGGTTTCTCTATGATACATTTCCCATTTGAGTCACACTGAATTAATTTGCTGCTGTGGGAGTTTTTCTGGGTCTGGTGAATAACCTGTTGTGCTGAGATTGCATGAGTTCTGGAAGCTCAATGTGAGCAGCAGTGGCCTAGCAGATGAGAGGATATGAGGGTGTGTTAATAAGGGCTATGGTGGGATACAGTGGTTCTCAGAGTACGAATGGTGGGCTGAATTCCAAATGAACACTTTTCCCCTCACCCCCCCCCCCCCCATTTGCACATTCAAGTGAACCACTACTATTTGTAGAGAGAATGAAACAATCGAGGGTGTAGGGGCTAATTAGACCCTGAAGTGCTGCCAAGCATGAGCCTAGAAGAATCTCGTAAGACATCACATTATTTTGAGACTTCACATACGAAAAGAACAAGAAATATCCAAGATAAAACTTAGTTTTATGTAACCTAACTAAACACATAACCACTGTAACACCTCCCTGATGTTTCACTGGCGCAATACTTATACTGACTGTGGAGAAAGTACACTATATATATAAAAAAAGTTATATCTGGTCAGTGTCTTTCAAGATCACCTTTTTGAAGTGAATTCAAAAATATACTGGTTGAACATTATTAACACATTCGATGAACACATAATTTAATATTGATAATATATTTTACTCTTCTTTATCAAGGGTGCCAATAGTTTTTGGTTTTATTTATCATGGGTAACAATAGTTTTTGGTATGAATATATTGCGTATGGAGGCAAATGAAACATTCAGCTCATATTCAAATATTCTGATTGTACCAATCTTATTTTTTACTGCTGTACAGCCAAGCCAAGAGTTGAAGTTGCCTCTTACAGGACCATGCAGTTTTGTTAACATATTTTGCCTTTAGCAAGGCCATATTTGTAATACATGATTCATGTAACAGATTTATTTTAAACTGTTAAAACTGAATAATGTATACAGTTTTTAATGTAATTTTGAATTTAATTCTCATTTGGGCTAAACCAGGGGTTACCTTGTACTATCCCCACGCCTCCCCTTTCACCAGTTTCCCTTTGAAATAAAATATTCAAGTACCTCTAATGCAAAAATCTTTTGGTTAGGTAAGCCCTCTGTCATCTATTACTAGTGGAATTGTAAAAGAAAATGAAAGCAAAGAAATCACTACTGAACATACATTTGCTACTGAGGCTTGAAAATATGACACCATCTCTGAAATGGCACATTATTAATACAGTAGCTAAACCGTTAGTTATATTCTTCCTGTCACCTGATTTATTTTAAATGCAATAACATTAGCTAAGACAGAGGCTAGCTTATCACATTTGCATACCATTACCTGCTAGCCAAAGTCATTCGAATTTCTGACCAACTTTATCTGTGTTAGCTATTTTTCTGATCCTGCTAGATATTCTTTTTGATTAAATGATCATGGCAGCAATCCCCTGAAGTGTAATATAAATGAAAATGAATTATCCCCTCTTAAAAGTCATTAGCCCCTGACCAACTTTTGTTTTTCATAAGGCCTTCTCAAGATATCTACTGATCGCGTTCTGCTTATTACTAACTATTAACTAGCTAGTACAGTCCTTAGTAACTCGTTAACCTGTTGAGAAGAAACATGGCCAACTCAGTGTATGTTTTCCAAGTCCAAATCAGTGTATTCCTCAATTTGTTTTAAGCAGAATAGATTTATTGTACATTTCTCTTGATCTTTATCCCATTTTTTTGGGACTGGTAATGTTTTCTTCTTTGGAGCAGTACTGCTAGACCCTGGTGGTGCTGGATTCTTCTGTATGATTCCATGGCTAGCAACTCTTTCTGTCTGAGTTTTGCTATTGCGGGAAGAGGAAAGAAAAGGGGTGGTGAGCTTTCTCAAGGTTGGGGAAAAGAGGCCTCTGCCCTACAACTAGAACCAAAATATATAACTCAAAATCATTGGGGTGACATGGAATAAAAATGACACATCCTCAATATAAGTAAAGACTGCTACCCCATCCTGGAAAAGTTACGCCTTGAAGTTGAATGAAAGTCTAAATACTAATCCGCCATCGACATGGGAGGCGGGATTCTTTTATTAATTAAGTCACAGATAAAACAAAGATAAATTACTGGGAGAGAAAGAACAGAGAGCAGAGTAGTGAGAGAACAGGATACAGAGAGCACGGTGGTTATAAACTGGAAATGTGAGTGCATATTGTGAAAGATAAAAGGACCACAGAAAAACAGGTCAGTATATTAAACAGTAACAAATGAAATTGTCACTAGTCTGGACAGGCGGGCACAGTACCCCCTGGCTGCAACCCTCACCCAGACATGTTCTAAGACAGTGGACACCAAATGCAACTGCTCGTCACCGCTCGTCACCGCTGATCTTACAACAATCATTCAGAGAATGCTATCACAGAGCTCCCCTCACTGACACTTCCTGAAGCACCTCATGTGGCTTCCACTCCACTGCTTCAAGCCACTGATATTGTCAGAGACAAGCCAACATGGCCACAAATGGATATGAGTTTTCTCCATATTTCTCCTTATAATGTACAGTGCATTTGGAAAATATTCAGAACCCTTACTTTTTCTACATTTTGTGACGTTATGTCACAAAGCTGGGGATAGCACACAGGCACAGAGATGTGGTGGTGGTAGAAATCCATGCTTTATTCGAAAATAAAGAAACAACCGGGAGCAGCTACCTGTGACTTTGGGCAATGGCTAAACAGCATCCAAAAACCAAAAGGATCCACAGAGTGTGGGCAAACGTTCAACATAAATGGGTTCCCCAATTGGAGGCAACGATCTACACCTGCCTCCAATTGGGGAGACCAAACAAAAATAGAGGTACCTAGACGCATCTTCTTTTGTCCTTTCCTGACTGCCGTGGCTTACCCTCCCCGTGGAGGGTATCAATGTGTGTCTGCAGGTTTATGGGTATTCCTATAAATTGGTTCCCAGTTCAGACGTAAACAACCAGGTGAGGGTAGAAACTAACCAATGAGTGACCTAATTAATCAATCAAGTACAAGGTGAGAGCAAAAACCCGTAGACACTCGGCCTCCATGGAACTGGTTTGAGACCCCTGCCCTATGGCAAAAAGCTTTTTTGTCATTGTAGGGTATTGTCTGTTCTCAAAGCATCATTAGGGAATTATCAGAGTTCCAAAGAGGCCAAAAATGACCAAAGAAATGAATCAGCACCTCTGTGACCCAGTCTCAACAAATGTCGTGAGCTGGAATTCATAGCTGGGCTGCCATTCAGAAACTATTTGTATTCAAGGCCACAGCGATAGGCAATATTATTTACTGAAAGTATACTGTAGGTTACACATATAACCACAAACAGAATACATGCTTAAATTGGTTTGCTTTTAAAGCAGGACAAACTTTGTGCACTCTTGTCAACCATCCATTCCAATCATAGAATTAAAAGACCCCAATTGAATTCCTTTATGCTTCCAAGGAACTCCTGGAGTATTCTCAGCACGTGGGAAGGCGGACAAAACGTCTCACGCCAAAGATCATGTAAGTGCTTTTGAAACTCAGTGTATAGGCAAAAACATTCAATTAAAGATGAAATATCCTTCACCTTCTCAAGAAAGCCATAACCTTAGGTTTAGGTGTAATAAACAAAATGTACACTCATCCTTTGATCTTTGTGTACTGTAAAAATATTAGGATATACATTGATGTGCCAAAACATTAAAACCACCAGCCTAAAATGCTGTTGGTCCTCTGCGTGCCACCAAAACAGCACCGGCCTGCTGAGGTATCAACTCTATGTACAAGGTCCTGGAAAGTGTCCTGTGGTATCTGCCACCAAGACATTTTCAGCAGATGGTTCAAGTCCTGTTAGTTTTGATTTGACTTTTTGGTCCAGCACAGTTACTCCTGCCCATTTCTCCTGCAGCGAACATGTTGACTATGAGAACAGATGATTTCCTTACCATCTCAACCATGTTTTGGCTCATCAGTGTATATTGTTTCCTCTTTCAACAATTTGCTATGCTTTCAATGCAAGTTGTATGGCTACACAGAGAATATTATAAAATAATAATGGATGAGAGCATTTTGTAAGTGGATTAACTGGAGGATGTACTCCCTTTGTGACATTGTGATGAGATTCATAATTTGAGATGCATTATTATTATGCCGGCACTGTGTAATTTGGATACAATGCATTCTTTTGTTAGTTCGTCTTTCTAGCTTTGGATGCTTTCTTTGGCTGCTCTCTTACATGTTTTCAACTTTTTATCAGTAGTATAGTTTGACTTTCAAACCAGTTGTTACGATGCACATTCCTGGAGGAGTGACTGGAGGTTTAACTGTAACCCTTACAGAATGCATAGAGATTTATTTAAATGTAGGAATGACTCATCTTGTTACTGAGGTAAATTTAGAATGGAATTAACTGAAATTTAGTGCCTTAGTATAATACCTCACTATAAATCAGTACCTGATGTGTGGATTAGACACAACTGAATGAAATAATATTTAAGCAACCTACTATTTCTTACTATATTCAAAAACAATGATAAATAGAATAAAAGTGTATCGAGTCAGTACCAGTTTCATTTACATTTTACAATGTAGTTTAGCTGTTTCAGCATCCTGATGAGTAGCTATAGACATTGCATACAAAGGATTGCAAATGTTTTCACTCGCGAAAGACATTTTGTGTTACTATCTTTAACTACAATGGACAGAATTGGATATTTCTGTCAGTGATGTACACAGTTTTTCATAATGCAATATATTTTCTAAGTAAAACAGAATTCCATTATCTCATATTCAAGATACCTGTTTCTGAATGCCACCAGAGTATGATAGAGAGCTTATCAAAACAACCACATAATGAAGTGCTTTCCTTGGGGAAATGTGGCTATTACAAATGTTTCCCAAACCTTTAATATCCCCCTAGCATGGTTAAATGGATTATTATTAAAATTAAAATATCGGACCATCACAACACTGCATAGAGTATACTGACCAGCCGAACATACTCTGTTCAAATAAATTAAGGGAACGCGTAATCATCAGAGTATAACACCAAGTCAATTAAACTTCTGGGATCTCAATCTGTCCAGTTAGGAAGCATTAGCGATTGTAAATCAGTGTCACCTGTTTTGGTGCGAATGAAAGTGACAACAGGTGCACTGGAGAGGCAACAACAAGACAACCCCGAAAAAGGGAATTGTTTTGCAATTGGTGGCCACATACAATTAATTACTTTCTCCTCAACCTTTCTGACTGATTCTCCTCTAGATTTGTGTTTTGCTAGTGTCCTTGGCACTACTGGAAGCATGAGGCAATACCTGCAGCCCATTTAGGTTGCACAGGTAGTCCAGCTCCTCCGGGATGTCACATCAATATGTGCCATCACAAGAAGGTTTGCTGTGTCTGTCAATACAGTCTCAAGGTCATAGAGGAGATACCAGGAGAGGGCCATACAATTATTACAAACATTAATTATCCATGAAGTACTATTCATTTGGTTTACACTTTACAGTAAGTGTCACACATGCTTCTAGTTAATGGTTTACTACTATTAAGTCATGTTAATTAACAGCCCACAAATGTTGGTAATTTATTGCTGTTGGTTTCAAATATAACGTAACAGTCATGCATACAGTACAGTACATTAGGTGAATATTTCCTCTAGGGATGCAACCAATAACTATTTTGATAATAAATTAATCTGTCAATTACTACTTTAATTGATTAATCAGACAGAAAAAATATTCCAGAATTTGTGTTTTATATAAAATTAATTAATATGCTCTTCAATATGTAGTCTCTCTTTTTCAAGGGACCAACATTTTCATGGACACATGAGGGCTATTCCTTTGTTATTTCTTCATCTATTAAGCAGGTGAAAGGTCTGGAGTTGACTCCAGGTGTGGCATTCGCATTCGCATTTGCATTGTGAACCCACAACATGCATTCAAATGAGCTCTCAATGCAAGTGAAACAGGTAATCCTTAAGCTACAAAAAATTATCCACCAGAGAGATAGCAGGAACATTAAGTGTAGCTAAATCAACAATACATCCGGAGGAAACAAAAAAATGCACTGGTGAGCTCTGAAACACAAAAGGCCTGGATGTCCACAAAAGACAACAGATATGGAGAAGGCTTGGAACGGCTCATGATCCAAAGCATACCACATCATCTGTAAAACATAGTGATGGCATGGCCATGCATGGTTTCCAATGGCACTGGGTCACTTGTTTTTATTGATGATATGACAGAAGACAGAAGCAGCAGGATGAATTCTGAAGTGTATAGGGATAAAATTGTGCTCATAATTTTGCATATCTTGGCCGAAATAGGGACATTTTGGCATTGATTTTGAATATATGGCTGATCATGCAAAACACGTATATTTAAGGATAGTGATCATATGAAGCCATTCATTATCACATAGTTGTTTGGCTTAATTATAACATAAATTATCCAAATTGCCCTGATCAAATGTTGACATACCCTTGAATGTTTGGCCTTGTTACAGACACACGATGTGACACACAGGTGAAAATAGCAATTAAAGGTGAATTTGCCACACATGTGGCTAATTAAATTGCAACTAGTGTCTGTGTAAAAACAATCAATGAGATTGTCAATTCACACGTGGATGCACTGAGCAGGCTAGATACTGAGTCGTGGGGAGCAGAAAAGAACAGTCAAAAGACCTGCATTAAAAGGTAATGGAACTTAATGAAGATGGAAAATTATATAAAAAGATATCTAAAGCCTTGCAAATGCCAATCAATACTGTTCAATCACTTATTATGAAGTGGAAAATTTGGGTATCTTTTGATACCAAGCCAAGGTCAGGTAGACCAACAAAGATTTCAGTCAAAACTGACAGCAATATTTTTCAGGATACAAAGAAAACCCCACAAGTAACCTCAAGAGAAATACAGGTGGCTCTGGAAAAAGATGGCTGTTTAAAGGAGCACAATACGACGACACTTGAAAAAATATTTGCTGCATGGTCAAGTTGCGAGAACGAAGCCTTTACTGCGCCAAAGACACAAAAAAGACCAGTTACAATATGCCTGACACCTTGACTTGCCTCACAGACTCTGGCGCACTGTAATTTGGAGTGACAAGACCAAAATAGAGCTTTATGGTCACAACCATAAGCATTATGTTTGGAGATGGTCAACAAGGCCTACAGTAAACAGAATATCGTCCTGACTGTGAAGAAATGGGGATTCTTGTGAAAACTGATGGCAAGGTGAATGCAGCATGTTATCAGAAAATACTGGCAGACCATTTGCATTCTTCTGCATGAAGGCTGCACAGGGTACGCTTTTGGACTTTCCAGCAAGACAATGACACAAAGCATAAGGCCAAGTTAACACTCCAGTGGTTACAGCAGAAAAAGTTAAGGTTCTGGAGTAGCCATCACAGCTCCTGACCTTAATATCATTGAGCCACTCTGGGGAGATCTCAAACATGCGGTTCATGCAAGACAACCAAAGACTTTGCATGTCCTGGAGGCTTTTTATTCAAGGTGAATGGGCAGCTATACCATCTGCAAGCCCTCATAGACATCTATCACAAAAAACAACACTTTGTCATTGATGCTAAAAGGGGCAATACACAAGATTAAGAACTAAGAGTATGCAAACTTTTGAACAGGGGTCAGTTAATATTCTTTAATTGTTGCCCTGTTTTGTTTTATGATTGAGCCATTCAGGTTATGACCTACAGTTGAATGTGAATCCCATAAGAAATAAAAAATGTGTTTTGCCTGCTCACTCATGTTTTCTTTACAAATGGTACATATTTCCAATTCTCCAAGCGTATTCAAACTTTTGAGCACAACTGTATATTGCCTGCTCAGATTCAGCCAAATTAAATGAAGTTGATAGGACAGTCTTTCAATTTACAGATGGACAATGACCCAACACATACCACGAAAGCAACCAGGGTTATTTTAAAGGCAAAGAAATATTCTGCAATAGTCAAGTATGTCACCAGATCTCAACCCAATCGAGCAATTTAACCTGCTGAAGTCAAAACTTAAGGCAGAAAGTCCCACAAACTAACCACAACTGAAGACAGCTGCAGTAAAGGCCTGGCAAAGCATCACAGAGGAAACCCAGTGTTTGGGGATGACCATGCATTCCAGATTTCAAGCAGTCATTGCCTGCAAAGGGTACTCCACAGAAATGAAATTGTATTTATGATTGTGTTAATTGCAATTCCTAAACATTTTATACAATATTTTAGTTTTTCCCTGTGAATTAAAGATGAAACCCTGCATTTTAATTGCATCTCAGCTGTTTCATTTCAAATACATTGAGGTTTTTCAAAATGTTGTCAGTGTCCAAATATTTCCAGACCTAACTGTACAACTGCTTTTGTCAATATTAACAAAGACTAATACGTGTTGATTAAGACCTATCGTTTTTTTGTCAATCATTAACTAATTCATGTTTACAAATGTATCCGTATTGTAAAGTGTTACCTATTTTCCTACTTTGAATTGTTGTTGTGTAATATTAGTCACGGTGGAAGAATCTTAAATATAGATGAGAATGTAGATTTTTTATTAATGTAGATTTTAACATAACAATGTGAAGAAGTCCTTGGTGAGGGGGTACTTGCATATCTGTTAGAGGGACAGCTGAAAATAGAGCCAACAGTAGATGTTTAAAAGGTCAGTTCTGAATAGATCCTAAGAAAGTTGATGTTGTCTCAAAGTACATTTTTTGGGGGGTATTTTCCTAAATTTAGCAAGTTTTGAAACAAGGCAGAAAGGTAAAAGTAATTACCATTGCAAATCACATTTTTGATTGGCTATGATGGTTTGATAGATTGTTGTGTTGCAATTGCTATGGCTTTTGCCCGGTCATCATGGTTCACAATCAGCCTGTTCGAAAAAAGGTGAAATCCACACAAAAAAAGCTTTGCAATGTATGTTGTTCTGGTAAGAGCATATCTTGTATTTTTTAACAGACAGATCTATATATTTTGATAAACTGTATCCTCTAGGTTCAAGGCCAGAAATTACATTGCTCAACCAAGCTGCATTTTTCAAATATTAGCATCTGGTGTAGACATATAATGGGAATCAGACAATTGGCAGAATCTGTCAATAATACATTTGTGACAAGACACTAGTTCCATTACAGACATGAGAGTAAAAATAAATATATTTTACAGGTAGCCAGCTGTCAATTGTTGTTTGACTAGCCCCGCAGATCCTAGCCATGGGTACAATTTATGTAAATATAGATCCAAAAATGTACGCATCCCTTGGGGTAGAGCAAAAGAACATGGGGATTTCAATATTAGAGCCATCATTTCATCTATTGTCAATCCTGGCAACATTATTTCTCTTCATCAGAATGACAAGGGAAATGGTGCATTATCATTAAGCAACAATAGTTTAGAGGAACTAGACAATTTGATGTCCTTGGGTATGAGTAGACAGAAAAAATTTAAATCAGCATATGTCTCAAAGTGCTTTTACAGACACCGTATCTGAAACCCCAAAGAAAAAACAACAACTGATACACAGTGGCAAGGAAAAACTCCCAACTAGGATATAAACGTAGGAAGAAAACAATAGGAACCAGTCTCTGAGGGTTGGGGGGCAGGACATCAATGTGGCAGTGTCTGGGGTCTGGAACGGGGGGCTGAAAGATGGCCCAGGGTGGCTGAAACACAGGTCAACCTACCGCATGAAAGTGACACTTTGTGCTGGATCACCCTCAAAGCAGTCCGGGTCGGTTGGGCCGTTGCTCCCCCTCTCATCACAATGGGTGAGGCTTTGGTGGGAAGACCTCTAGTCTTCTGCTTTGTCCTGCCAGTAATCCAAGGGAGTCTCGTCCTTCTCATCTGGACAACAGAGCTCCTCTACCTTGTACCTCCGCTGCACCCTTTGGTCATTCTCACGAAGTGAAGCAGGACACAGACGCAATTAACAAGTTAATAAACAAGTATGTAATTCATAAACTTCTGTACCTACAAACCAGCACCAACAGATGTCATATGGAACAATGACCCACAGACAAGGAACTTGGGAGACTAAAAGAGATGACGTGGGGAAAACAAGACACAGATGGCAATACAAAACTATATACAGGTGAAATAAATTACCATAGAAACAGAATCATAAGATCTAAAACACACTGAATAGAGAAATACAACAACCTGCGTGGCACAGGTTGAGCCCGGCTTATTACATGGTGCCAGGTGAAGATTATTAGACCTCATGACCTTTTGGGACTTTTCCATGGTCTGATGACAAACAGGTCAATAAATGCATGTGGGATGTGTCCAGAGTCTATACAGAATCCAAGTCAGTTGCAAAACCAGATGGGCAGCAACTTTGATCTGCAACATGACCAAAGCAGGCCTGGCATTCCTGAGACGCGTTCCAAGAACTCACTTCCTCTAAAGGTTAAACAGGATAACAGGTAAAGATATAGTTAGAGAGCATTCCTTGGATACAGAAAAATACCTGAGCATATTTTTCAGACTGACTATTTTAGACTGAGCCTTGAAACCGTGTCCCTCTCCAAAGGTAACCCTGGACAGGGCGAACCAGACAGGAGGTCACTCCACCCAGTAGGCAAAGCATCAGAATAAAAGGAACGCCAACCAACTGCAACCACCCCGAAAGAGTGCAGAGTATAGTCCACAGAGTTCACTCTCATTGCAAGGACATGCATAGGGGAACAAGAGTTAGCCAATGATTCTGCCCCAAAATGGCATTGGAAAGAGGACATGACACAGGAGATGCCTGCCAGGCAAAGACAACAAGGGTGGTTTGAAAAGTCCAGTACCACTTTATACCCTTCGGCCAGACAAAACGTAATCATACACCTTGCTGAAGAGATGAGTCATTAGTAGACACTTACATGTTGAGTCTGAGTCTGCTTCTCTTACATTGACAGAACATTCCATAGTAGTGTAGCTGTTTAGAAAGTCTAGGTACGGTAAGGAGGCTTGCATTTTGTTAGCTAATGTATAGATATGTGTGGCTGGACCAATTCAGAGAGGCATGAAGGAGCAAGTCCATGTAATGCTTACTAGGTTAATAGCAAAAATCAGCCCTAGTCTTAACAGCAACTAGTGTAAAGAGGAAAATACTGGAATAATGTGATCAAATGTTCTAATTTGTTTCGATTCTAGCAGTCATGTTTATTACTAATTAAAGTTTATATATTGACTTATCAGGGTAACCAGAGAGAAGAGCATTGCAGTAGTACAATCTCGAAGTAGCAAAAGCATAGATCAGCAGTTCTATGTAATCTTTTGATAAAAAGTCTCAGATTTTTGCATTGTTCTGTAAATTGAAAAAGGTATTCTTGAAATAAATATTATATGTTAATCTAAATAGAGATCAGAACTGAGAATTTTCTGTCCTCGAATTACATATATTTGAAACACAAATTTCCAGGGTAGGTCATTTTGGGGCTTCTCCATGCGATTAGGGCAACAGGTGAGGCCGATAAACAACAAAACTGGTGTTGGCGATCCAAATGAGGGAGAGAGGGTGTTGTATATCACTGGCACGGCATTCCTGCGGATTGGGAGCTTCTGGCCCCGGCAATCCTGCCATGCCAGGAAGCGACAGATAGTAACATTTATAAAATGGTTGTCTGACATTCCGGGATTATGAGGAAAAACAGATCCATAATATCTATTCCATTCCAAACCTAAGGCCAAGGTATGATTGTGGCAGTGCATAGGTTCCGAATCATGCTGGACAAAACCTGTTGAGTCAATCATGGCTCCAAACGTATTTTGGAGAGGGTCATTGAACTTTCATATCAGCATTGCCAAAAAAAAGGAATATTATCTGCCATGGCTACACTGTTAAACAAGAATTGTTTGAAATTACTGAGAAATGCTGGATACAGTACATGGCGGCTATAAATAGTAGCTGTAGAAATATTTTTGAGTAGCCTGCATAACTTTCATGAATAAAACCTAAAAAGACAAAAGCCAGTCACCAGTTTGAGGGTAAATTGTTATTTTGAGTTGCAAATATTAGCAAGATCTTTGCCTCTAAATAGGGAATATGGTCATGTGTAACTAGAAGGAGAGGCCTCATTTAGGGCAGTAAATGATTGCCTTTGTGATTTTGATTGAAACATGAGATCTAAGTAGTCCCATTTTGCAGTTTGGGGTAGTATTAGTCTTTTTTGTCAGTAAAAGTCCCAATCTCCTGCAACCAGTAGAACTTTCTCCTGCAATGAGTGAAACTCTGTTTTCAGTCAGCAGATGATTAGTGTGAATCTGCCCTAGAATCTGTCCCACGAGAGTGGACCTTGACCGTCAGTTGAAGTTCCCTCGAGAGATCACCACAACCTCCCTACGACCAGATATCGTGCTCTAGTCTTTACATACCAGGACAGTGATAATGGCCGAATTGACTGTCCCATGGAAAGAAGGAATAGAGGCAGCCTTCGAGAGGAAGGAGAAGTATGCAGAGCTGACAGCAGAGTGCTCACAAGCAGGGTGGAGGGCTTTCATCTATGCAGTGGGAGCTGAGTACAGGAACATCCAACCAGCAGGCCCTGGAGTCTCCCGGGATCACAGGATCCAAATTAAAGAAGACTCTCAGAAACCTGGCGGAAGAGGTGGAACAAGGGAGCTTCTTGCCCCGGCTAAGAACCAAAGACAAGGTACGGGGAAGACAAGGATCCTAGGGCTGGCTGCAGGGGGCGGTAGGGAGACATCCCTGCCGCTGCACCACAACCTCGAGATGTCCCGGGATTAAAGGAGTGAAACATCAGTGAAGAGTGGCTCCCGGCTGACGATCCTACAGCTGGCACAATGGCACCGTCGGAGCTGCGTCAGGCAGAAATGTCCAGCAGGCCGACCCACCTGTGCTCACATTTAGAATTAACAACATACAGCTATATAAAACACGTAATATGTTTAAAATGTTTAAAGACATTGTGACAACTGTAAAAAGGGCTTTATAAAATACATTTAATTGACTAAATTGATGTTTAGGTATTCTTGTGAATCCAATAAACGCTCTGCAACTTTCCTGGTGTCCTGCTCCAGCTAAGGACATGAGCAGTTTGTCCATGCCTTAGGTGCTTGTTTTTTGAGATTGAGTCTGAAACAAGAAACTATCGCATGCTGCAATAAATAATTGAATTACTCTCTCCCTTGACGACTGGGTACACAATAATTATTTCAACTCAATATGAATGGCTTATTTCTTACATCTTTTACCCTGTAGAAATATTTTACTTCACCACCACAAAAAAGCAATGCCTCCACCATGCTTGACAGATGAGCACTCCTCCAGCATCTTTTCATTTGGTCTGCACCTCACGAATATTCTTCTTTGTGATCCAAACACCTCAAAGTTAGATATGTCTGTACATAACACTTTTTTCCAAACATCCTTTATCCAGTGTCGGTGTTCTTTTGCCCATTTTATTTCATTAATTTCATTGGCCAGTCTGAAATATGTCTCGGCCTAGAAGGCCGGCATCCCATAGTTGCCTCATCACTGTTGACATTGAGACTGGTGTATTGTGGGTAGTATTTAATCAAGCTGCCAGTTGAGGACCTGTAAGTTGTGTGTTTCTCAAACTAGACACTCTAATGTATTCATCCTCTTGCTCAGTTGTGCACAGGGGCCTCCCACTCCTCTTTCTACTCTGGTTAGAGCCAGTTCTGTTAAGGAAGTACTACACAGTGTTGTACAAGATCTTCAGTTTCTTGGCAATTTCTTGCATGGAATATCCTTCATTTCTCAGTATAGAAATATACTGTTGAAGCCTGTAGTCGAACCCACAATTTCACCAATTACTCCCAGTTACTCTTGGGATGTATCCATATGTTTGTGAAAGTTAGAAGTTGGCTGAAATTCCCCTGCCATTCCCTCATCTGTCACTTTGATAAATTTACCTAAGGTTCTTTTTGGGTAAATTAAGAAAATGTTCTGGAAACATTCTTTCCACACGATGCCAATGGATACTACAACTACTATTGTCATTAGCTCAACTTTTCATATTTTCAGAAAAGTATTCTCTATTTTACTGCAACCTATATCATTGTTGGGGAATATTTACAGAAGGTACTGTATATACAACATAATACTGCTGAGTACATCATCTGGAGAATGCCAAACTAACATACTATTTGTTATCTGTACTTGTGTTATAATGTATTTGTGTTATAAGTTGATCAAGCCACAAAGTTTAACAATTTTTAGCTTTTTATTTATTATCGCGCAACATAAAACAATATTGTGGGTTTTACCACATACACTATGTATTCACATAATTCACCATACAGCTACAAAGAGAGACTGAACAAAACCAAAAAAACACTTATTTTACATACTGCATACTTGACATGAAAAAATGTAACCAAGAACAATCTTTGAACTCAAAAAGGAATGTAGCTGCCAGTTGTGATGTTTGATGGTTTTGGGGGGCAATATTCAAACTTGAAGAATGGCTTTGAAGAATGGACAGATGGGATGACCCATGGAGATCAGCACCGAGACCAGGGTTTATATTGTCACAGAGAGGGGTGTAGGGACGAGGGGAAAAAGGGACGGGGAGACAAAACATGTGAGATGTTTGAGGAGTTAAGAGAGTGAGTATGCAAGAAGGGAAGAGGAAGAAATAGGGGGAGTACACAATTGCTATGGTCTAATTGTTTCATAATCTCAGTATCCTTAAAATGTACAACATACCCAAAGGAGTAATGTATTATAGCTTCCAGCAAATTGACAGGATCAAGTTTTCAATTAAGATAACAGTCTGTTGGCTTCAATGACTTTATGCATCAATCCCCATAGCCGAAGCATGTGGTTCCTGGTTTTGTACCAGGGGTCAGAGGATTAATAAACAAAAAGAGTATGTATGAACAATGTGAGTGCTTCATATCAAACTGTTTTCTTACTATTTTCATTACCTCAATCATGAATGGGAAATGCCCATTGGACAAGCACCGGAGCAGTTGAAACTGACATCTGGATTATCTTGATTCTTTCATCATTCAAAGAGCAAAAAGAAAATATCAGCAATACAACATCCCCCCCTTCCCCCATGGCTCTACAGTGAAGTTGGGGGAGGTTGGTTGAGGTTAGGACCATAACTTCCCCAATGATCTGCTTGAATGAGGGGCTCCTTTGGGCGTAATTTTCATCACGTCTTGAATAGAAATGTACAAAATTAAAAAATTCATATTAAGTATATATGATCAGCACCCATTATTACATATAGCATCTAAATATGACTCAATCATTATAACTGTGCATGGATCACGCACTGTGGTTATTAAAGGGGGACTTTGTTCTAATGGTGAATCAAAACAGAATCATGAGTAGTAGTGAATCAAGGGAACAGGTGTATTCCCCAAGTCCCTTAGTCAAAGTCCTGTTGAAATGGTGAACTGAGTAGTGAATCACGGGAACAGGTGTATTCCCCATGTCCCTTAGTCAAAGTCCTGTTGGTCATGTCTGTGACAATCTATGACAATTAAAAAAGACAACATTACAAATAACCCACCAGGTCTTATCTGGTGTCTGCCGTAAATGCACTGTACCTTTAGTATGGTACTACAAGTGTTATACTGTCATCGTTTTTCATGACAGTTACATACTTTACTACTGCTCTCATCACAATCATTGATGATAAAAATACCCAACAACACCATTAAAAACAAGTTACGGTGGTGGCAACCTTTCACCTGATAGTCTAACACAATGGACAGGATAGATTTCTGGGGCTGTGCCTCAACCTCTGTCACTAGAGTTCTCTCACACAAGTACGTCTGACGACTTCGATTCTGCACATGTTGTATTCTCATGTAAAAAAAAAAAAGATAATTGAGTCTCAGAGTGGATAACTGGATATCTTTCATTTATAAGTGGCCTGATTACTGATTAGGTCAATCTTTTCTCATGAAGGAAGGTAGACTGGTTGGCTGCTGTCTCATGTATTGTGTAGAACAGTACTTATGAAATCACGACAGCAGTTTTAAATATACATCGAAGCAGAAAAACTGACTGGACTGAAAAGCCTGGAATCATTCATGATTTAGTTATCATTCCTCACCAGTTAAATAATCTTACCTAAATATTTTTAATATTTACATTTTTAATCTCTCCAAAACCAAAAACAAAACAAAGCTTCAAGTTGTCATAATCAGTTATTTCTTTTTTTCCTCATTAAAATCAAGATTGAAAGTGCTTTTATAAAATCTTTTCTTCTGTATGTACAATTTGTATTAGCTATAACAAAACAAAAAAACAATAACAATCATCATCATCATCAATAAATAAGAATAAAAAAGTGAATTCAAATGAATTTGTAGGTGAGAGCACACAGGGAAGCTGTGGACTGATGTTTCTCCTGTTTCTCTGTCCTCAGTGGTGCCTGTGTGTGTGTTTTTAGCGTGCAACCTTGACCAGTGTCTCTGCAACATTGAGGTATAGAGAGCTGTATCTAGACCGCTTCAAAAGCACCACAACGTGAGCACCAAGCAGTCTCTGGTAATAACAAACACAACCACACACAGACGCATATACACTACGCACACGCGCACACACACGCACACACACACACACACACACACACACACACACACAAAGCTAAGGGCTGGATACGTGCCGAGCTTCACAGAGTGAGAGGCCTCTCCAGCTCTCTACCTAGGCCAGCAGGGCTGTGTCGTGGAGCCCAGCCAACAGTAAACCTCCCAGGTTAGCACCAACACACAGGGGCCGGACACACTCTCCTGGCCAATGAGGGCCAGCTGGCTCTCACCTTGGCTCCTGGCCCAAACCTGCCTCTTCAACACACTCTTAAGGTTCTTAGTGCAAGATGTGGAAACCGGATTCACAGCCTCGTGTAGCCCAGTGCAGTACGTTACCCTTTAAATGTACACCCACTGACTGCAACCCGTGACGAGTGGTAATGCAGAGGCAGCCATGGCAGGTGAATAAGGTCGAACCGGCCCCGCCCTAAGTGCCTGCATAGAGAGACACACCTGGCTCTGCTCTAAACAACAGCACCGTGCGGATGTGGAACTCCGAAAGAGCCCTTTGTGTGTCAGTGTGTGTAGTAGTGTGCAGGGAAAGCACCAGTGTGTGTTTAGGAGTGCATTTCTGTCCACACACTATTCCCCTCACTGTCTCTTGTTTCAGTGTGAAGATGTTGAGTGGCCAGTGCTGCCTGTGGTTCACTGGAATGGCCACACGTCGGCCGTCGTGCCTCAATATAGCAATAAGGCATGGCTCTGTGCTGGCTGGATGACAATAGCTGGGTGGGGGTGTGTGCGTGTGTGTTTGTGTGCCTGAGTGTCCGTATGTGTGTGTATGTGTGCGAGAAAGAGTCTGTTTTTGTCAGTGCACCATTTTACAGCGGGTCATTGCTGCCCTCTAGTGCTTCGCGTAGAAAGCTCTCACTACTCCCCACAGGAGACAGAACGGGAAGGCGAGATCTCATAACGAAAACCTGAAGGAAGATGACAACTTCTAAGCCTGTTGTACAAACTCACAGTCTACGTTATAAGAGCACCCTTGTATTCAGCATCTAGTGCTGTGAGGAAGAGAGGAATTACTGACGTCATCCCAGTGAAGGGGATGAAGATTAACATGAAGCACCAGTAGAGGTGGGTCGAGGGGTCAGAGTAAAAATGGAGAGAAAATAACCCTTCTCTTCAGCGCAAGACAGTTGGCAGACAGGGCAGATGTTGTTGGTTAAAAAAAGACATGACTTTGGGGACTGAAAACCTTCCACTTTGTGGGACGCTCCAGAGAAGATTTTGTGGGCGGTTTGATTTCTGCTGTCTCTTTAGATTGTGATGAATTCAAATGTTTTCCTGTCATGTCTGTTGGCTGTTAGAAAAGAGCCTTGCAGTGCTGAGAAAGGACCTCCTCATAGTACAGTTACGAAAATGAAAAAGGCCAAAATGAAAAAAAGCTGATTTTCACAAATATGGGAAAAAGCAAGACTGTTTGAGAGGAATTCCCCTCTGTAAAAAATAAACATAAAAAAACAACCCATCACATTCATCAATAATAACATTAATGAAAAAACAACCATATAAAAAATTAAAATCAAATCAGCATCTTCATAATAATAATAATAATAATAATAACATTACCTGTAATAACAACATTGACCGTAACAATAGAAATTGTAATAATATTGATAATAATAGCATTAATTAGGGGGATCATTAAAATTCTATTAAGAAAGAGAAGCAATGGAGTCCCTCCCACAGAGGAGAGAGGAAGAGCACCACAGGCTGCAGTCTATCTGTCTGGTCCACAACAGGGCCCAAACTGCGGCCTGACATGAGGTAAAAAAAACTAACAAAACCAAAAGAGCACTCAAACAAGTAGTCCCTTCCGTCTGGCCCAGAGGACAAAAATTAGGAAACAGAGCAGGAGGAGGAAAGTATGGATGGAGGGAGACACAGGACTAAAAAGAGGGCTGAGATACTCATCCCTGACCTGCTCCGCCTGTCTGTCCTCACACAAAGTGGCTGTAGGGCCCGGTGAGGGTGGTGAAGGCGTAGGGGGACACAGTAACCATGGAGGCTGTGTGCTGGGTGGGAGCCAGTCGTGTCACCGGCCCCACCCTCTTGTCTGTGGTCGGGCCAGGGCCGGGGCTGGCCCCTGTCGCCATGGCCCCCAACTTGCGTTTCTTCCCGGGTTTGATGTCCTCGTAGGGCAGGCCCAACAGAGCTGCCTCCTGCTGCCTCTCTCTGGCCCGCTCGGCCAGCATCTTCATCTTGGCCTCCCAGAGCCACTGGCCGTGGCAGGGCTGATTCATATTTTTGTGCTGGTAGAATACCAGAGAGATGCGGGTGGGGTGAGAGCGGTCTGGCTTCTTGAGCGGTGTGGTGGCGTGCAGCTCGCGCCGGGCGCACTCAATCAGGATGGAACCGTGGGCGGGTGCCACCGCTACCCCGCCGATGTTGGGGTCCAGGAAGTTGTGCTCACTGTCCGACCACTCCTCCTCCTCCAGGTCCTGGTTTCTCAGGCTGTTGGGTTCACTTGGGGTCTGGGCCTGGTTCGGGTCCCAGCAGGCCTGGGGCTGTCCATCTGATGGCTGCAGGGCGTCTGGGAACTGCCGTCCCTCTGGGGCCGGAGATGGTGTACCTGCCATGGAGCCTCCTGAAGACTTCCAGGCCTTCTCCTGGAGCCCCAGGGGGGTCGTGCCCCGACTCTCGCTTGCCTTGGACCACATCTTGTCGGGGAATCCCCCGGCGGGGCTGAACCCAGCGGGAACCACACCTATGGGCCAGGCCTTAGGCTGGGGGCTGGGAGCTGGGCTTTCCCAGTGGCACGGGGTGCTGGGTTGTGAGGATGGAGAGGGGGACAGAGGTACCTTTAGAGAGGGGGATGGTGCAGGGGAGGCCCTTGGTGTGTTGGGGCCAGGGTAAGAGCGCCACTGCTGGGGGTACGGGGAGGGCTGTTGTGGGGGATACAGGGACTGGGAGGTCTGGTAAGATCCTTGCTGGTGGAACTGCTGCTTATCTGGAGTGAAGCGAGCATCCAGGGGTGTGGCTGGTTTGGGGTTGCCATCCCAGCTGCTGAGCACCATACTGCCGTTGGGCTTGTGCCCGGGCCAGGGCCCACCAGCAGCGCCAGGCTGTGGGGTGTGGCTGGGAGTGCTGGGACAGCTCTGAGGATGGACATTTCCCCCCTCGTATACTGGCATGTCCATGGGCTCCTGTTTGATGATGGGGGTCCCTCTGTGGGAGGGTTCTGAGGACACTGATGAGGGCCGGGATTGGTTGTAGTCAGATTGCTGGGGGTGTGGGTAAGCGCTACGATGATGTTGGTTTGCTAGGTCTCCATGCTGCTGCTTGGTGTGGCCAGGATAAGGCAGCGCCAACTTGGCCTGGAGGCTAGGAGCATCTGGCTTCGTGTCCACAGGTCCTGAAGGAACCGTGGGACCATCCTGGTGCCAAGGGCTGTTGCGACCTTCGTAAGTGAGCTCATGGGGGAAAAGTGCATTCGATTTGAGAGTGTAGTTATAGTAGCTGTAGGGCAGTGCTCCGGTTAGATTGGGATGGTAGCCATTGACAGGGCCCGGCGAAGATGGGAGTGCAGAGGGCTGGCCATTGGCAGGGAAGCTTCTCCTAATGTAGTAGCCAGGGTGAGGGGGGTAGACATGGTAGGGGTCAGCAGCCTGGGCAGAGTAGCCCTCCAGCTGGCCGTTGAAGGGCTGGAGGCGCTGGTCAACTTGTTCCTTCTTTATGATGGGTTTCATCTCCTGCTTAGGGATAGCTGTAGAGCATAGAAGATAAAGAAGGGATAAAAAGATCTGTAGATCTCTTCCCTCTACACTATACATTGTTTTCAATGGTTAACTTAGTAGGAGTATTACATGAGACACCAGAGTTGGCTTTGATTCCTGCATGGGCTACACACTGTAGGTTGGTAGGCCTTTTCATATTGCTTAGTTTTTAGCCCCAGGCTAAGACTGACCATGGGTTGTTCACACAAGAGTTTGTTAACCCTGGGCTACAGTTTTACCCTAGGCTAAGAATTTACATTTGTATTCATAAGCTAACAGAGAAATAGCTCTGACAAAATACAAATGCCACGTTCTCTCTGGTACATACCTAATGTTACACATACATCACAGACACGAGTGTTTACACTCTCATGATTCAATTTACAACTTTCTGACATTGGCTGATAAAGATGTCCACCCTGTTGGCATTACATTGACACCTTAGGTAAAACTATGTAAAGAAAGAGAAAAACTGCTATGTGATAATACGGACATGAGACGAAGAATGTGCCAAGTTTGACATTTTGAGTTTTGAAATATTTGATAGAATCTCCTAAAAAACTAGCTACAGTAGTAAGATAAAACCAGTAAACTGAAACGGGAAATGCTAGCTGTGTGAAAGGACAGAAATGCAGCTACAGTGTAGCTGTTGGTAATGGAGTGTGTCACAAGCTTTTGTAAATTAAGTGCAGCTTTTGTGATTGAACATAAACGTTTTATGCTTTTGTTATTGACCCCGTTTCACAATGGTTATTTCGTTACTGTGTTTCTGGCACTAGCCCTGAAAAGTTTATGCTAACCCCTCATGGAGCCAGGCCAGACAACATGATGAAATAACTGAAGGGGCTTTTTTTTATAAATAAGGGGGCATATCTAATTTATATACCATTTGCAGTGTTTATGGGGTAACAAAACTGGAGTGGCACAGATCATATCTGTATTGCTATTTCTTGTACATATATATATATTTATATTCTATCATCAAACTATTACGCTGTATGTGTTTGTGCTCACAGTATCGTAAGCGACTCTCCAACACATGTTCATAGGGGTTGAGAGGTCATCTCACCTTTATTGCCATGTTGTCTGACAGGGGAGCCAGTGTGTCGGACCTCCATCTTGATCACCGTTTTCTCTGGCGTCTCTGTTGGGAGCGGCTGCTTGCCCTTCTTTTTCTCAGAGGCTCGGTTCTTGGCATCCAGGCGGCGCTGGCGACATGACTTGGCAGGCTCGGGCAGCTTGCGGACCTCACGCCGAAAGCTGTTGAGGACCTGTATGGCACCGTTGCACATCTTCTGACGCTGGCCTTCCTCGCTGCCAAACTCGTCGGTCAGGTCGGCCTTGTAGAGGGGAAGTACGTGGAGCTGCTCATCCTCTGGGATCTCCCCAACCCTACGGTTGTCCTCTTTAGTCAGAGTACACACCTGGGGGTGGACAGAGGGAGGCAAGGTGTTATTGTGAAGAGAGAACGACACAGAGTAGGGTAGAAGGGAAGTTTTAAGGGGGATACTGACTACTCCATCTAAATATATTAACCCCAATAGAGTCATAATAGAGAGAATATTTGAGACACGGAAAGACAGAGTGTCAGACAGACAGACAAAGTGACAGACAAACAGTGTCAGACAGAGTCAGACAGACAAACAGACAGAGGGATAGACAGTGTCAGACAGACAGACAGACAGTGTCAGACAGACAGATTGACAGACAGACAGTGACAGAGTGACAGAGAGGAGTGTCCTACCACAGTACAGCCGTTGTAGAGGTTGTGCTGGTCCTTGTGAGCGTGGGCACAGAAGTCCATGCAGGCGGTGACACCTGAGAAGGGCCGGCCGTCCTTCAGACCCAGCCTGCAGTCTGTAGCCAAAACCTCATTCTTACACTGAGAGACAGGAGACAAGGATTACACACCCTTTAGGATTACATCTAAAACCCCTAGCAGCCTGGAGTCGCTATTTCTACCTGCAAAGTACCACTCCAGCAGTGTGAAATTAATGGAGGAAACGAGGGGCAAGAGGACAGTCATCACAACACAGAGTATACATTCTGACACTAAGGGAGGGGTACAGGGAAGAGGATGGTCTGTGTTACCTGGTTGCTGTAGGCCTGTGGAGCCAGCCGCTTGTACAGTGGAGCCAATTCAGTAGCCAGATCCTGGAAGTTATCCCTGAGTAGATCCTCCTAACACATACGCAACAGGTCGTTATTAAGCAGCTACAATTGCGTATTGGTGGGGTGCTGTAAATAATACAACGGCACTCTGAAGGTTGTAAATGATAAGTGTATATTGCTCATAGACCCGGTGGTCTCATACCTCTTGCGGGTGGTCTCCTGCCAATCTGAACTTGCGGGGTGTTTTGCTGCGAGCGTACTTGCAGCCGTTAAAGTACATACTCCAGGAGCAGCCGAAAGAGAAGGAAGCACCACTGCTGTCAGGGTCCTTGCCTTGGCACGCACAGGTACGACTGCAGGGGGAGACAGAGAGCACAGATCCTGTCAGCATCACTCAATCAATACACTCAGCCAGTAAACTACATAATTCAGACACAGCCTGCATCACTGTATTTATATTTATTAGAAACAATATCAAAGTGTTCTGCAGTCCAATCTACATATTTTTTGTATAATCTAGAGATTATCAGGCCCAGATGTTTACAGGGAGACAAAACATCAATGCATTGTGCGGTTTCAGAAGAACACAATCATATTTTGGTCATTCAAGGTTCTGGGAATGTCTCTCACTCATCGTTGAGTCCACAGCGCCGGTTGGTGGGGTTGCCAAACTTGGTGAGGGTGTCGGAGATCTCTCGGTACAACTTGTCACCTAGCGCCCGGGGAACGCCCTCCCACGCCATGATGAGGATGATGATGACGGAGTTAGCACAGTGGTGACCGACCCGGGGACGAACCAGACACAGCAACTTCTCTTTCTCACTGGCCCGACGGATCACCTGGGCCGAAGTAGAGGGAGGGGTTAGACAGACACCTGCGTTACCCTCTGCCAGCTCCAACCAACCACGTGCATAGTCACCAACGACCTCCTCCCACCTCTGCTCCTTATCTGCCCTCCTCTATGCTCCCATCCCTAACTACTGACTGTTTTGAATCCATGAAACCATTCATTAGCAGAGTGTCAGAGGTAGTTAAATGGGTGGAGGCCCCCCGCTGGGAGGCAGAGGGACCAGGAAGACCCCCTGCTGCTTTACTGTCTGAGGGTGAGAGTGTCTGTCTGCTACCATCCACTCTCCTCTGCTCCATCTCATGTTCTCAGTGTTGACCTCATGGCTCTTAGTGTACAGAAGATGAAACACACTTGTTCCTTTTCTGCAACACTGTGATGATATTGAACTTCGGTGTGTTAATTTAGTGCGCTGAGGCCCATATGTTGGTCCTGTCACAGCAACCCCAGTCTGTCTGTACATTTGGCCTGATAACGACAACAATGGCGAGGCTACAGTTGTGTAGAGGTAGTACTCGCGTCATGTGAGGCGACCGGTACTCACCCACTTGGCGATGGGACATCCTTGGGAGCTCTTGCCCTCCCGGCCGGTGTAGACTACCTTCTCTATACGGATGGCTTCTCCCTTCTCTCCATACCTGCACACAGAGACAATGTTAGTGTGTGAGCCTTACTGAGTGAGTGGTGGATTACAAAGACAGCCTCTGTCTGGGTTCTAGTCATGATACGCCACACCCCCATCTGTGGTTATTGCTCCATAAGCCAGTACACGTGTGCTTCTTTCTGCATGACCATAATGAGAGTTGGACGTGTCTTGTCAAACACAGAAACCACAAGCTGGCCGATGGTGGTAGGCCAAGAAGAGTGTTCATAGGGCTCTGTTGATATTCACATGGGCATGTGACCGGTGAAGCCCAAAACCCAAAGTAAAATGACCTGAACATTGTTAGCCAGTGTGAGAAACCCTAAACCCAACCATAACGATAACCCTGCCCACATGCCAACCCTAAACCCAACCATAAAAATAACCCTGCCCACCTGCCAACCCTAAACCCAACCATAACTATAACCCTGCCCACATGCCAACCCTAAACCCAACCAT
Organism: Esox niger; assembly: GCA_016801105.1. Classification (NCBI taxonomy): domain Eukaryota; kingdom Metazoa; phylum Chordata; class Actinopteri; order Esociformes; family Esocidae; genus Esox; species Esox niger. The sequence goes on from JACXGJ010000368.1 coordinate 131,413, forward strand.
AACTATAACCCTGCCCACATGCCAACCCTAAACCCAACCATAACTATAACCCTGCCCACATGCCAACTCTAAACCCAACCATAACTATAACCCTGCCCACATTCCAACCCTAAACCCAACTATAACTATAACCGCGCCCACATTCCAACCCTAAACCCAACCCATATTCCTAACAAGTGGTTTTAAATCAGAGTTATAGTGTATAGTTTGTTGACAGGGGGTGTATCTGTAGACAGTTTATATGGGACGATCCAAATAAAACGGAACTGCTCGAGTGTGAGCTTGGTGTGTTTGTGTGTGTGCGCCTCTCTACACTCAGGCACGTGTATCCCTCTGCATGATGTGGAGAGAGAGGCAGGATTATTTCCCAGAGTTACTTCAATGTTGGCCCACAGCTCAGCCTTAGTCTCTGTGCATTAAACCTGTCAAGTCGATAACATCTCCCCTGATCCATCTACCGTGGTGGAACACATGTGGCTCTGTCCTGAATGGGAAGTCATTCACCAATCACCAGCCAGTCGGACGGAGAGGGCTCGCCATCCACGGGGGTGGGCCAATGGGGTCAAAGGTGGGTCAGGGGTCAGCAGGAGACTAAGGAGGACTTTAGTTCTTACGTCACCTCTCGAACAAACAGAGGTCCCCCCCCTCCTTCCTTGCCCTCCACCATCCCCCCATTCACGACCCTCCACCTATCCTGTCGTCTCAGGGTAATGACGAGTCACTGGCCTATTGAAATAGTCCTCGGTGGCCATAATGGCCAGTCACTTTAAATCCTGGTTCTCTATGCAACAATGTGAGGGACCCACTATAAGCAGTTCAGTCAGCATATCAATCATTGTACTAACACCATCCAAAACCTTCCAGCTCCTATTTAACTATTCCCATTTTGTTAGTAAAGATTTTTAAAATATATTTTAACTATTCCGGAAAATATAATTGTGTGTAATGTGATGTAATGTTCACTTCCTAGTTTTGCATTACAACATTCTTAAGGGGACGCCTGACTCAGTCTAATGCAAATGTATCTCGTTTGACCTTCTCTCTTTCTCTCTTTTTATTTGTCGTCACTGTCGATGTTTTTCTCCCTCTCCCATTTCACCATTTGTTCCTACATCCCTAACTTCTCTGTCTTTTCCACTTAACCTCCTCCATCCCCCCTCTCCCTACCTCTGTCCCTGCATGTCTACCTACCTCTTTCACTGTATCTCTCGCTACCACTCCCCCTATCTTCCTCTCTCTGCCTAGCCATCTGATCTGCTGAGGCTGATATTTCCTGTTCCTCCTATTGATTCTGGGTCAGGCATTCCCAGGGGACAGAATTAGAGGAGTGGGGATGGGAATAGAGTAGAGGGAGAGGGGTGGTAGGGAGAAAGGGAGAGTAGGAGGACAGCAGTCACGAGGGAGAATAAAAT